>CAEFZY010039666.1:0-54741 GCA_903066815.1 Brachyrhaphis roseni
TTCTTCCTTTCTTTCTTTCTTTCTTTCTTTCTTTCTTTCTTTCTTTCTTTCTTTCTTTCTTTCTTTCTTTCTTTCTTAATAATTCAGTCGAATTACATTTTATTGGGTCGAATTACATTTTATTGGGTACTCGTCATCCTCCTTGGGTCAAAATATATAAAACATTTGTATTTGTTTTAATTATTTTTCCAGGTTTCTTTTATCTGAATTAAATTTCATCTGTAATTTCTAACTGTTGGACATTTTCCACGGATTGAACTGCACAAAAAAAAAAAAATAAATAAAATAAAATAAAAATTAGCAACAGCGACACTTAGTGGGTGAAAAGGATACAGTTAAACAAATCAACGCAGAATAAAACTCTGACGGACGTTGGCGTCAAAAGCTGCTTATTTTTGTAAATTTACTTTTATGGAAGATAGCATGGAAGTGGATTCAGAGATTAAGAGACGGGCGCCCGATTTGTCACATGTAAAGAAAAAAAATGAAAAAAAAAATTCATAGTTTCCAGCTATAGAAGGTGCAGCAAGTGGGCATATTTTTTATTTTATTTTTTTAATTATGAGTCTATATTATTGCAATGAACAACTCTACACTATTCATAATAACGATAATAAGTAAACAAAGGTTCGAGATTACACACGCCCTTGTTTGAACCTCACCCTAACTAAATATGTATGTAATACTTAAAACCTGTTTTCAATGACAAGCAGTCTTGGAATCGGGTCGGGACTGGAGAACTAAATCTTTCGTGCGCACTCATCAAACTGCTGTTTAATCCGCCCAGATTTGTGAATGAAAGCAGATGCGCTTGGTTACAGTCTAAGCTCCTGCCGGGGTGATAAGACTCAAGGAGAGGCGGGCAGCAAACGTCCAAGACCGGGCTTCTCCACGCAGCAAAAACAGCGCACCCCGTGGGCGCCAATGGGAAGGTGGAACAACAGGTAGGCGTCTTCTAACGGCGGCTCTCAAACAGTCAGCTCTGTGCACGGAAACAACTGGACCGAACCGAAATTGAGACCAGGACCCGAACTACGCGGGGTAGGAACCAATTACTCTGTATAACATAGGGGGTTTTTACGTTTACAGTCGAGTTAATTTTTTTTCTAGTAGAGAGAACCTCAAGAAGTCCGAACTGAAAGGCTTACCCCCCCAGCTCCTTTGGAAATTCGGGATCAGGTCAAGTCATATCAGGAAAGAGGTGCATGAAATGCTGATGGTAAGAGTAACTCTTTCAAATGCAGGTTTTGATTTCTTTGTCTTTTCTTCCGCATTAGTTGGGATAAATGTTTTAATTCCTAGTCAGCCTTGCTCTGTCTCTGTCCCAATAAACGTGATCATGCTATCACTGTTGTTGCATAATGTAAAAAGTTGTTGCAATATCTTGACTATCCCACAGTGTGACTCAACAATAACGCCTCCGTGGTATTCTTATATAAGTTTCTGGTCACTTTTACTTCCTGTATGTCATGCAGATTATTTTTTAGTAAATAAATAAAAAAAAAATGGTGATTTTTTTTTAAATTCAGCCCATGATAGTTATGTTTTTGCTTGTTTATTTTTATACCCTTCTGGTAATTTTATTTATTTTTTTACCCTTCTGATAGCCTCATTCTTATCTATCCTCACAGAAGCTGTTTTGTCCTCATCCCTGAACTTGGCTCCCCACTGGGAGGAAAACCAGGACACTCTTGATTACACAGCTGATCCCCGAGAGGTCAGACTTTCACTGACCCAGATCCCTCAGGAGCAGGACATGGATGTTCTCCGGCGATCTTCTATGTTCGCCTCGGAGGTCCTCGACGTCTTCGACCGATCGCTGACTGAGAAGGAGCTGGTGTCTCAGTCCAAAGCACTTTGCAGAGACTATATTCTATCCAGGCTCAACCAGAACGGGTTGGGTTGGTCCAAGACTGAAATTAACTTCTCTCCCCCAAATGCAGCGCTCGCCGAGGTGTCTCTGGTGCTTCTTTGTCTTGGTGAGAGGAGTTTTTGAAAACTGAGCTTTAAGTCTGGCTGTTTCTGTAGAGGGCCATTTATGTATAGATGGGCCGATCCCAGAAATTGGAATTGGCCAATTTTCTCTTGATCGACTCTGATCAATACATAGAAATTCTATTTTTTCTTTTCATTGAATGCATCAATATATGAACTGACCAATATGTGTTTTGATGCACTATCATGAGTGTAGCAAATGATAGATAATGGTTCAGGACGTTAGATAATGCACGAGCGAGGATGCTCTCGTAATCCTTTCATTTTATGTTGGTTTCAGAACTACTACCTCTACTAAGGAACATCCAGCAAACCTTTTGGCATGTATGTGTTTATAGTCCTTTGAAAAAAAGATTTTGCAATCAGTTAGACCTCAGAAACCCATAAGCCTGTGTCATCTGATCACTTTATTTACAAGTTCATGTGCATCTTGTCTGAAGTTGTCTTTGAGCCTTTTGACAATGTTATTCTGTTTTTTAGCCACAAACGTAGACATAAACTGACCTTGAAGAAATTAATTTGAAAAAGAAACCCAGTAATTAAAAAAATAATAATAACAGTACCGGTAGATAGGATTAAACACCTTAAAATCAGACTTCTAATCTTTATCTGCCAGAAAAAATATAAATACATCCTGTATATCCTACAGGGGAAACTGTGAGAAATAACATGTACAACTACAAAACACAATGCATGTGAGATGCAAGAAAATGGACTGAACAGCCTTTCAGACTTGAATATAAATAGATTTTTCTCCCACATATTTTCTATCGGCTATTTTCAGACATAGGCTTGGAGAAACGGATGAGTAAAAGACCATGTCTGAATCTTCTTGGCTTCTGTTCTTTCTATTTACATTACACATAAAACTGCATGCACTGCCTGCACGCAGTTTTATGTGTAGTTTTGCCGATTTATTTAAATTTTACTGCCTGACAGTGTTTTGTCTCTTTTATGTCGCTTTTATGTTTTTTTTTTTTCTCCCTAACAATCTGGTGTCCCTCTCTGTCTCTTGTTCCTAGGCGATGAGTTGGAGTGCATACAGCCCAGTCTGTACAGGAACGTGGCACGGCAGCTTAACATTTCAGTTGCCATGGAGAACGTGGTTTCAGATGCCTTTCTCAGCGTGGCAACGGAGATCTTCGCAGCAGGTATGCCATGACCATGGAGGAGGGTGAGGAGGAGGTGGCGATGATGATAATGATGATGATTGTAAACACGCTGTTTATTAAGTGTGTAGGAGCTCTGCCAGCACAGGAAGTGACAGTGAAGGCTGTTAGTGTGATTTAACACCGGTGACTCTGCAGTTTTTCTAGTTTGCAGAGGGGCTTTCAGTAAGAGAGAATGAGTGAGTGGATAAATCAGTCACAGGTGGAGGGGAACATTTTTGAAAAAAAAAAAAAAAAACGTACATATTCTAACTTCACAGTTAAGAAACTTGTAAAGTTATACTTTTATTTTGACTGGAAGAAAACGTTTCTAACTTGGGTTTTACAACGTTTGCCTTGACAGAAAACATGAAAGAAATTCATAGGACTCCACAAATACTAGATAATGATCCAAGCAAAGTGGTCCCAGAGGAGAATGGTAAATTATGCACATCAGTCATAATTTTTCAAGCCGATCCCTTTGTAGATAAGCGACTAATTTAGTTACAGTTCTGTGTAATCCTAAACAAAACTATTTTCCCTGCTAATTTATAATGCAGCCTATTGAATTATTACATAACTACTCATTCAGATCTTGAGTTTTTAGAAGGAAATGGAGATCACTATCTTTTTATTATGGCGTTTCCTCAGCACACACATTTTTCTGTCTGTTATTTCTGAATGCTTTAGTCTTGTGAGACATCATGGCCCTTTTATAGTTCTCAATCTAGGCATAGTTTGGCTTTTTTTTTTTTTACCAGATATTTGTTCAATTTTAAGTCTCAACATAGGACATCATCAATAACAAACACATCCAGTATATTACTCCCACATTACCCATTTCATTCCCTTTGGCCTGGCTCAACATTAGACGTGTTACAACAAATGGCACAATATTCAGTCAGGCAGCACGCCCAACATCTGAGAAGCAATTTGAAAATCCCTTCAATGTTTAACTTATTTTCTCTAGTTTTAGAAGAAAAAGAAAGTGTCCTTTAAGCTACTTGATACTGAGGGAGGATTCTGTGACTTCCACTCCAGGAGAAGTTGACCTCCCCTGAGCAGAGATGTGAAGGCAACAATTTCCCTCGGGTGAAGTTTAGTTGTATTGGTGTCCCAAAGATAGCAATCAATGGACAATGCTCTAGACAAAGTCCCATCACAGAAGACATTACTTTAAAATGGCCAGTCCAAAAATTAGGAAGCCCTGGACATATAAAGAACATGTGACTTAAATGACAACTTGAGCTTAAACAACATTCACATTTATCTTCTATTTCTGTGTAAATCTTCGATAATTCGAATTTGGAATAATGAACCCTGTGTGCTTCCTTAACTGAATAAGAAAGGCGAGCACAAGAGAAAATTTAACTAATCTTGGTGAGAACATTTTTCCACCATTCATTAAGAAAGTTAAGGCTTAGCTCTTGCTCCCACGTGGCATAATTTTGGAATTTGAGTTATTAAAGTCCAGGATGAGACTATAACTGTGAAATACCTCTTCCATATACTTTGGCAGTTTTGACAAATCTTTGAGCCTTGATCTAAATCTGAAATGCACATGGAGTCAAGTGGTCATGGGTTTGGGAATCAGTTTTCTGGTTATGAAGATCCTGAGTTAAAATGCTGTCATTGTATTTACACAAATATTTAAAACAAAAAATGTCTTGCATGATCTCAATTCAATTCAGCTCACTTCAACAATATTTATTAATCCAAAAGTGACATTAAATGTTGTAATTTTCTGATCGTTTGCGGGCCCGTATAAAGCATTGAAATACCACCTCAGATTCAGTTGATCTTCAGATAAAAGGGAAAAAAAAAAATCACTGACTTTACAACAAAAGTAAAGGGCCTCATGCTGATGCAGCTGAACAATGTGAATTCTATGACCGTAATCCCAATAAGCACACACTATTCAAAAAGGGAGTCCATCAGAAGCAACATCTATACTTCAGAAGTGACAGGATGTCATATTCCACAAAATGCTATTAAACTTGCTAATTTCTGTTGGTTGCAAAATGTTAGACAAATGGTCCACACAAGCATCTCTGTTCATTGGGACGTTTTGTAAATTTTTTAATGGAAAAGACTTATTGAATGAGAGAGACAACAAATGAAAGCTGTGTGAGGATCTGATCAAATGGTGAAAAATGACCTCCGTTGTCGTTTCCTGGACGTGTTTTATAGGCTCTCTGGGGGAAACAAATTATGCAATCTCTATTAGGTTTTTCTTGTTGATACGAATCTTTAGTTCAGTTTACATGTTATGATTTCTGGGTTTCTCATCAACAGATGTTCCTTGTTCACTACCAAAAACAGTGCTGACATTTTGAAGTTTCCAAATAAAACAATTCCATGTTCTCTTTTATATGCCTCGGAGATAGATTAGACGGATCTGGCTGCTCTGTGATGAACATGCAACATTTGGCTCATTGCCTGGATGTGCCAAAAACAGACTTTCTTAATATAATTTTCATGCCTGCGCTCTGGCCAAATGTTTCCCCCACTCTGATGTCACAGGGCCGTAATTTGTGGAAATAGCGTGGGATTCCTCTGAAAGAACAACAAACTTGGGGGCTTGAGTTGCACTTTGCCTTCTGAGATCGGTTGAGAACTTTGATTAAAAAAGGAAACACAAAGAAATCAGACATACCTTTTCCTTTCCTTTTGCTTTAAAAGTTTATTTTTAGCTTTTAGGTATTTGTTAGCATTCTTCAGCCCAGAAAGAAATTGAGGCAGCCTTCTGTGCTCTGTTGTCCTCCAGTAAAATCAACATGGCTCGTCTCTCCTTCATCTATCTTCTTCTGCCTCCCACCCCTGTTCAATTTCTTCCCGCCCTCCTCTTTTATCCCTGACAATCTCGTGTCTATTCTCGGCCCGCTTCTCAGTAGGGACTGAGACATGATGTGCTCGGACAGCGTCAGTGGACAGTTATCTCATTTAAGCTCACCCACGGCTCTATCCCTTTATAGCCACCGTCAGACTCTGCAGGTCAGCCCCGTGGAACATTCATGACAAAGCAAGCGGGACCAAAAGAGGCCAATCACATTAGCCTTTAGCTGCATTCCTGATGGCTATTATGAAAGGGCCAGCTTCCCTGAAAACTATACCTAGAACTGTCCGTGTGGCCGTAATTGCCAGATTAGGTAGCTCCTTTCATGCAGGCTCAGTTTGCAGTTCTATGTCAAAGTATTCACACCCTTTTATATTACAGTCTTCACTGTATCACTATTGGGATTTTATTTGATAAACCAGCACAAAATGGAGCATAATTGTGAAATGGATGGAAAATGCTACATGTTTTTTTTTTCTTAAATAATGCTCAAAGAATAAAAATCTGTGGGCTGCATTTTTATTCAGTTCTCTAAATCAATACTCTGTAGACCAACTTTTCACTTGTGTCTGCAAAGTTTCTGGGTATGTCTACCCTGCTTGTTTTTGCAAAATAGTTCAAGCTTCATCAGATTAGATGGCAAGCATCTGGATAGTAGTTATTAAGTCTTGTCACAGATTCTCAATTGGATTGTGATCTGGACTTTGGATAATTCTCTTCCTTCTTTAAATGAGCTTAATTTAGGTCTGGCCAACTTCCCGTGAT
This sequence comes from Brachyrhaphis roseni, assembly GCA_903066815.1. Taxonomy (NCBI): domain Eukaryota; kingdom Metazoa; phylum Chordata; class Actinopteri; order Cyprinodontiformes; family Poeciliidae; genus Brachyrhaphis; species Brachyrhaphis roseni. The sequence goes on from CAEFZY010039666.1 coordinate 6,745, forward strand.
GTCACTGTCACCTTGTTTCACCTGGAGTATCATGTGTTTAGTGTGATATGCACTTAGTTTTCCATCACACATGGATCATTGTTTGTTCTTTAGTAGAAATGAATGATGTAAGACATAAAAAAGCTCTTGTATGAACAAACGATACAGATAAATAACTGGTTCTCTAACAAACCTCTTAGGCCTTCGTAAAACAACCGCTTTTATACCAAGATAAAATTGCACACAGGTAGTCTCTGTTTTGTAATGAATAATGAGTTTTTTTCTGAAGTCAGTTCTTTGCATTCTTTTTATTTTTATCTAGGGGTAAGTAGAGCTAAAAGCAAATGCATGGCACAATTTATTGTGCTTCTTTGTGTCCTACTAAATCAAAAATAATGTTTTGGTTGTAACATAACAAAATGTGGAAAAGCTTAAGTTATGTTCTTTTCCAGCTTTTAAGCTATGGTTGATGGCATCATAATCCCAAACTCTTTAATTGATAGTAAGGCTGGCGGTTTGTATAAGAACTCTTATCAGTCACATTAACACAAATTACTCTGGTTTGTTGACCTGAACCTGGTGTTTTATTTTTATTTTAGTACAAGATCCAATGGCTGCACAATATGAAAACTTAGAGGGGAGAGGGATTATTGCCTGGAAAGGATGGCTACTGTTGTAAATAAAGGCATATTGATTCCTGTCCAGAAATTCAGCGTCCGTGAAAAGGAGAAACTGATGTCCTTTGTTTTATTTTTGTTTCTGGTCCATTACACACACGGCACAGTGACTGTAAGAGAGAATCAATATCGTTAGCAACTAAAACCTATATTCAAAGTTAAACACCCGGAGGCACAGGACGAGTGTTTTCTCAGATCAGTTCAGTTTTGTTTGTATATACACAGTTAGAATTAAACCTACTGCACTATTGTCTTTAATGTTGTATTTTATTTTATTTTTTTGTGTGCTGTAGGTATAACGTGGGGTAAAGTGGTTGCCATGTATGCAGTAGCTGGAGCCCTGGCAGTTGACTGCGTCAGACAGGGACATCCCATCACAGTGCACATCATAGTGGACAGTCTTGGACAGTTTGTCCGCAAATTTCTCGTTCCCTGGCTGAAGAGACGGGGAGGATGGGTGAGACTGTGCTTGTTTTGTAATTTCTCTGAATTAAAAACCTGATTCAGAAGCAAGACTGCTGCTTAATAACTGACCCTCAAGCCTTAAAGGAAGCTGCTAAACTAAGAAATGTGGATTTAAATCAATTAAATAACCTTGTACTACACATTTGATGCACTGCCTTACCTTCTTGCTAAATTATTTACATAGGACCGAGAGAAGATGTCACACTGTTTGTGAGGGAGAGGTATAACTGTAAAACATCACTTTATCAACCATATTCATTTCATATAGCTACAGTATTCAGCTAAATGTTTACGCAATAAAATCAAAACTTTACCTATTTATAGTCCCATCCCACTTCTAGTTACTGTACACAATACTTAAATCTGTTATTTTATGGGTATTTTGTAATAAATAGTAAAGCAATGAGAGTGACTTTAAAAGATGTTTAAAATCCAGAAAGTGATTAAATATTTGGTAATTTTGAGAAAGTCTGAAGATGTTCATGAATAAAGAAAAAATATATGATACAACTATACAGATTTTTTTTCCATTGTGGGACAATCAAGATTATTTCTATTCTACTTTATTCTAATTGCAGTTTCTTGGTGCATGTGAATTTTGCACCAAGAATTTTGGTCGCTTGATGCACCAAGAATTTTGCACCAAGTTTTGCGACACCACAAAGGTGTCGCAAAACCCCAAAATGTTTGGTAACACCTCATTTAACGGGTTGGGAATAAGACTGTCATGACACCATCATAAACATGACATAACACCTGTCATGAACATGAGTAAGTCTTCATGAATATTTATGTAGCTTTATGTTATTAAAGCTAAAGTTTAATCAGTAATACTTTTATAACAAATTTATATCAGATCATGATTTCTTGGTTAATGTCAAGTTGTCATAACAAAGACATTTTGAATGTTAACTTTGTATTAAAAGTGTCGTGATTTACCAAATGACACTTTATGACAACAGTCATAAATATTCATGAAGACTAACTCATGTTTATGACAGGTGTTATGTCATGTTTATGACGGTGTTATGACAGTCTTACTCACAACCTGTCAAATAAAGTGTTACCAAATGTTTAATAACCTCAAAAAATATCAATGAGCACTGTAAAATATTACTAGAAAGTACAACAAAAGTTTGGCCCAAAGTGATTCAAAATACCAGCAGATTTAGGTTTAAAATCTTAAAATAAAACAGTATGTAAGAAGTAAAGCACTTTATTAATCAGCAAACTTCTGGCATCGCTTTTTAAAATAAACTCAGTTTTCCCTTTCCACCAGGCAGAGATTATGAAATGCGTGGTGAAGATGGACTGCACTCCTGAACGTCCCTGGCTGTCATCAGTCGTCGACTCCCTGAAATATTTTCTTACCACTGTGTACGTCTACATCATGAAGGAGCAGTGAGCTGCTCGGACGGAGCAGAGAACTGGTGAAAATATAGGACTGAATCTCTGTCTTGTCGATAAAAGGTGAGATGGAAATGCTCGCGGTGCCTGATGAGGATTGAGCTTTCCCAGCTCTTCCCTTTGAGTTGCTGAATGGTCACTGACAAATGTTTTATCAGCAGTGTGTCATGTTTTGCACAAGCCTGTGAGTGATTACCCTTCTACCAAAGAGTAGTCGCTTGATGTTTTCAGTGGAGAATTGAGGATAACCTTAATATTTAACAGCATAAATGTTATTTTTCACAACGTGCTCCACCTGTTTTCTTTTTCTCACTGTTTATCAATTTGCAGTAAACACTCCTTTGACTTAATGTAAGGCTTTTTTTTACTGCCGATGTCCTGTGGGAGATTTGCTCTTTTTAGAATATATCTTTCCAGAGGAGAGCTGAAGGTGACTTCTGGGTTGATGCTAAACTAGCTGGAACATTACCTGAGAGGTTTCTGGTGCCTGCAGAGGATAAGAATTCACCCTGCTGAGTCCACTTTCTCTGAGCAGCATTTGGCTGTATTGTTTACATTTCAGGAGATGAAACTATTGTGCTTTCGCCAAAGCACAAGCTGCGTCTCCCTTCAAATACAGCTGACAGTGACGATGTAAATGTATATATAATTTTTCAATTTAAACACAAAATGTTTTTTTTCCCAGCCAAGCCCATTTTTTAAAATAACTTTCAGATGACTTTCACAAAGTACATGTGATATTTTCGCTGTACTGACTTTAGTTTTTAACCTGTATATTTTATTTAAGATTTTTATTTATATATTTGGTGACAACCAACAATTGATTCCACCGCAGCATAAAACCTGCCACTACAACAAGCACTTCAAGATGAATGTGTGTATTGGGTTTAAAGTTCAGTGTTATTTTTGCAATTGTGTCTGCTTTATATTTTTTTTAAGCCCACAATAAATTTCAACAAATGCTTACCAATACCAATATGGCACTTTATTTTGGTTCTCCAGCTGTTTTTTAAAATAATTTTATTTTGTAAGAACTTAGTGTAGCACCACTATCTCATTTGCTGAGATAGTGGTGCCTAACCATAGCTCAGGAATTGAAATGTTAAAAGATTAATGTAGTATGAACATATGAAAGGATTTCACAAATCCATGGTATAAAATGGGGTCATTCCAAATACAATATTTGATTCAAATACAGTAAAGTTTGCCAGCTTTTTAATATTGTTACAATTGGTCTGGTCTGATAAGGCCAAAGCTGATATGCTATGAATTTAATGACAAAGTTCCCATTAGAAATATTTAAACTGAGACGAACATTGGGATTTTTGGTTTTCTATTAAGTATAGGAGTCGAGTTTACAGTTTGTAAACTCTACGTAGGTCTTATGAAAAGTTATTTTTGGTGCGGTGATTTATAACAATGAAAAAGAAAGTTAGAAGCTCCAATCTCTTGTTTTTAATTGAAAATACCATTTTTTCTGTCCTAATCACCTTAAAATGAGGTGCTTAAAATGAGGCCATGTGCTTTGAAAAGTATGCATGTGTAAGACCTAATTTCTTTTCTTAATTTAAGTTTGAGTTATCAAAACGAAAACATTACTGTTTTAAGTTTAATCTTTGTTATCCATTAAGACCATGTAGATTCAAAACAGGGACATATTTAAATGGATGCAATATTTAAAACAAAAATGAATGACAAACGATAAACTCCCTGAGAAAGAAAAGGTTTCTGACCCACACTCCTAAAATGTTGCTCTGACAGGTGTGGGATCAAAAGCAATGGCGAGGCCACGGCTGGTTGGGTCAAGATGACCGGCTGTAAGTGATGTACAAGTGCTGAGTGAGCGGCTGGTTGTCTGTTGCCATGGAAACAGTCTGTTCAAGCTTCCCGTCTGGTCGGAGTTGCAAGACTCTGGCAATCTGAAAGAAAAGAGAAAAGTAATGCAATAATCAAAGCAATAGAAAGCAAGTTATGTGCTATATAAGGGAAATCTGTATTCTGGAAGCATCCATAAGCTTTTAGAATACAGTAATATCAGTTCGTTTCTGGGTATAAATGATGACTGATCAGTTTCACCTGTTGTACATGGGGCTTTTTGGCAAAAGAGATTCTACCCAGGCTTTGAGACTGCAGCTTGAGCTGATTTCCTGTCAGCTCCCCCTCTTCAATCTCCACCAGACCTACATAAAAACACAACATTCAGCCTTGAAACAAGCCATGCGAGTACGAATATAGTGAAGGCATAAACAAGGAAAACCAATAGACGAGGATATCTCTGCAGACAGAACACATTTGTCCTGGGTTGAGACAAACTAAAAACTGTAAATTCAATGACTTGAGAACAAATAATAATAAAAAAAAAGAGTGACAAAGCAGCCATTTTTAGTGTTTGTTTACGTGTCGTAACAGGCTGTAAATCAGAGCCAGTCATAGCTGACATAACTGCTGCAGAATCTCATTCTGCATTTCAATATAATGGCATTTGTGATTCCAAGTTTTAAAGAGTTTTTTTTTTTTTTTTTATAAAAATCAAAAGAATGTAATACAGCACTAATTATCAGAAACTTGGTTGTGTTTAGTTGATGTCTACCTGAGTTCTGTGCGATGATGAAGGCCACTTTGTTTGTCCCCGGCTGGATTCGAATAAAACCGCATTCTCTGTGAAGAGGCTTATTGGACTCCGCATGAAATGCATTAAACCTAAACAAAACAGTCAGAAATGAGCTGGAAATATGATGAAGATCACGAAGAAATAAGTTTAATTCTGCTGCTGAGACAGTCTAGCTCTGCATGGTTAACATACGTAAAGTTGATGACTGGTTGCCCAACATGGCTGAAATATAGTTTCTCAGTGTATCGGAAAGGTTTTATGGTGGGGAAGGTTCCTTCTCCGGGTTCGTCGCTCTCCCAGGTACCCAGCAGCCAACTGAGAGGCTTGAGGACGGGATTCAGCTGCACTGCTATTGAAAATAAACACACACAGGTCAAGAGTCCACTCTCAATAAAACCCGGGCAAACACTCCCTGTGTGATGCGAGTTTTAATTAAGCAAATGTGTGTCCAAGCAGAAAATTATTTTGTTTGCTTTCAGTAAACACAGCCCAAATGCTAGGGTTTAGGTTCTTTACAGAAGAGGATGAGCTCTCTGTAAATATGTTCTACAAATTTCACACTGCATAAAAGCATCAGTTATTTTAACAGAAACTAGAAACACGCAAAGTGTAGTTACAAACATGTCCAGATGATGGCAGCGATGCAAAAGTTAAGATTGAAACTTAGGGGTCCCCAAACCAAGTTCTCAGGGAGAACAGAGAATGAGTACAAGAAATTGAACAAATATGATACGGAGAAACTGTAGAGCACAATATTAGTCCTAGTGTGAAATATTTCATTAAAATGATTGGACGAGTTTTTTTTTTGTTTTTTTTTACAAAAAAAACATGAAGTCTAATTTCAACATCATAATGAAATCTGACAAAAAACAAAAACGTTTTGGGTCAATTAAAATCCACTTCCTGCAGAATCTGTATACTGGTCTGAACCCAGAAGATGGCAGTAGAGCACCGTATGATGTTGATGAAAAACACTCGAGGAAGAAGAAACACGGCAAGAAGACGACTGAATCCAAATAAGACAAAAAGAAAAGTAAAATTAAATCTGCCAAATAAAACAAGCACCGTTAATAAAAACGATGAAAAGTCACTTGACATGCGCAGTTCACAGTATACATGAAGCGGCGGTGTCTGTTTGTTTGTTTATGTTAAACTCAAATGCAGGCACAAAGGTAACCTAAACGAAGTGCACAGCAAAAGGAAATGTAACAAGAAAATAATAATTTCAAATATTTTATGAAAACCAGTAATTTATTCGAGAAAAGGCTAAGGATTTTTTTTTTTTTAGTCTCAATGACCGAGACGCCGTGTCTCTGTGACAAATCATTTAACAGTCAAACAAAAATCCTTTAACATTGTTTCATTTACAGTTTAACCTAAATTTAAACATGACCTCCGGACTTACCGTTGCCATCAGTGGGAGACGCCATGGACAAAATTTGCTTCTGGACGGAGAGTATGAATCCTAATAAAGGACAGAAATATAAAGCGAAAGTCGCAAAGAGGTAGGACCTGTTTAGACTAACGAGCACCGCATGGACTCCTGGGAAGTGTAGTTTGTCGGAGGTGACAAGGTGCACGAGATGGCAAACTAAATGAGCACAATTGTTAATAATTAGTCTAATTAGAATTGATCGAACCAAGTTGAATATGATTTAAATGTTACATCTCCAAACTTTTCACTCAAACAAGTGACAGAACTGTTGTCCAGTAAGAAGTTCCTTGGTTTGAATCCCAACCAAGGGTCTTGTTGCAATTAATTTGCATGATTTACCTTACCTTTGGAGCACCTTAAGACACAGTTGTGTCTTGTTTTAACAAAGTCATGTTTTTAAGGTCTTAAAAACATGACTTTCTTTGGTTACTCTAAATTTCCCTTATGTGTGAATGTATGGGTGCATAGTTGAGTTGCCCTGTAATGAACTAGTGGCCTGTCCAGGGTATACCCTTACTCTCACCCACCAACTACTGGATATAAACACCAGCTAACTCTGTTCCTGCGAGGATAAGCAGGTATGAAAATAAAATATTTGGAACAGTTTGCTTGAGATATTTTTAAAAAATATCAAGAAATTTCAACTTTTCTGTTTAACGACACTGGAGCATTTAAGTATTACAGAAAACATACTTTATTAACATCATTAGTGCACTCAGCATGGCAGCTTCTGCAACTTTATTTTAATAATAACAAACATATACAAGAGCTATGCTGAAAAATCCTTAGAGTAGATAGCACTAAGCGATTTCTGCACTTTATTCAATGTTCCAACCATGTTGGATACATCTTATGAATGTGTGCAGAGTCAGTGCTGTGAGAATATGAGTTCTTAAGCCTTGCTCTTTTTGCAGTTCTTCAGAGCATCTGCCAGGGCATGCAATGCCTTGTCAGCATTGGTCTTCTCACAGTTGTATCCCATCAAGCCGATTCTCATCACCTAATTAAAACAGAGAGTGAATTAATGCCTGCAGTGACTCAATAGGATTCTAAAAAAAAAAAAAAAAAACCCTGACGCAAGTCTTTCAACGCTGCTTCTGATGTAAGTATTTAGATGGAATCTACTTTTTAAATATACACGTTAACATGTCTGTTATTTTGTATCTAAATAGAAACAGATTGAAATTATATTTAGAAAGTCTGTTTCTGTGTGCAATGTCAAATGTTTAATTAAAACATGAATAGGACATTAAAAAGAAAAGGCACTGCATTTTTATTATACTTTTTTTTTTTTTAATTATCACCTACAATGGAGTCTAAAGGTCATATCTCTGTAATCCCCATTAGTGACCCTAATGATGAGACCTTTGCATGTTTACACTTCTAAAATGAAACCAACCATGCCAATGGATGGACCCAGTCCTCCTGTCATCTCCATCTGGTGATTCTTCAGAATGTAGGTGAGCATCTCTCTCCACTCATAGCCTTCGGGGATGGATATGGTGGTAACAGAAGGAAGCCTCAACTCCTGCATGAAACACATCATGCCAAGAAAATTGTTTTAGCATACTTTTTGACCAACTGATTTTAGTGTATCTGTCCCATTTTCTCACTTGCTTCCTTCAAATGTATGTTCTTCAGTTATTAATCAAGCAAAAAAAAAAACAAAACAAAAAAAACAAAAAAAAACAATATATGTTCCTGAGCTTTTCAACTGTCTTACTTTGTCAGGGATGAAAAGCTTGAGGCCTAGGTCTTCTAGTCCTTTGTAGAGGTAGGCTGCAACCTCTTTGTGTTTCCTCCAGGACTCTTCCAGCCCCTAGAGGGAGACAAAGATTGTTCATCTTGTAGTCTTACTTGCGGAAAAATAAAGGGCAAAGCTCATATTGTAGACTAACTTTAACTTCAATTCAGAAAAACCAGCAGATTTGAGACCAGTCAGTAGGCACTCCAGGGCTACTGATGATGATTGCTATACTTGGCTTTATTTATTAAGATCTTAATTATATATATATAGGCTATATATACATATAGTGACAAGACAATTTGAACTAAGTCCAGTTTAAAGTCTAAAGGGAAATCTTAAAGTATTAAATTCTGTTGATGTGGTAAGGTGGAAAAATAGTGAAATATCTCTTTACCCTTTCAACAAGAATTGCCAGACTCTCTCTCAGTGCAAAGAATCCAGAAACAGGACCAGTGTGGTGATATCTAAAACCCAGAGCAAACTATTATCTCTTATCTGTTATTTTTGTCTTACAATTTTTAATCAAAGACTTTATATAGTTTAAACATAAGATGGCACTTAAAGAATAACTATATATATATATATAAAAAAGAGTATCTTTGGTTTGGTAACTGTTTACAAGGTATAATGCAAAACAGAAAATGCATTTAGTTTCATTTCTGCACATCACCAAAATGAGGAATTTTAGCATCTGATTCATCATTTGTTTCTTTGTTCTGTAAATTTTGAATTTCCTTTATCACTAGATGAGAAGCAACAGACATTTATAACTTAGGATTATAAAGTTAGAAATGTCTTTATAGCTTTCAGTTGTATTATTTAACTTTCAGCTGAAAGTTAAATAATACAACACAAGAAATGTGTGGTATATTTCTGATTATAAGCTTTAAAAACTGAACTGAACCTATTTATTAGAATACTGTGAATTACTTTATTGACACAAATAATAAAAAAGAATTACTCACCCTCTTGTTGGACTGCCATCACAACCCCAGTAGTTGGACAAATGTGTCATGTCGAAAAGATACGATACTGGCTTTGTTTTTCTGTTAAACATCTTGTTGCTGTGTTGAGGAACAAAAAAATATTAGGTGGCTTTAATAATTTGCCCTATCTTTTCTTTTTTTTTTGATAGACATTCAGTGATGCACTACAGTGTTCAGTTTTACCATGCTCTATCATTAAAAGAGATGGGTGCAGTACCAGGAGGTGCATTAAGAGCCTTCTGAGAACCAGTGTACAGGATGTCAATTTCTTTGAACACAATAAGAAATTTAAAAATCAGATAGACGCCAAACACTGATCAAAAGTATTGTGATTTTATTTGTTGACCAACTTTGTTTGTCCATAAAAATTGGAGCTGCTCCAAGCGAGGCTACAGTATCAACCAGGAAGAGGCAATTGTGTCTGCAGAACATAAAACATAAAGCTGTGAGAAATATGCCTTAATGTGAACACATTTCAGTTTAAAGATGAACAGGATAGAAACCTACTTTCTACAAATGTCTCCAATGCCATCCACTGGGTGACAGAGGCCAGCAGAGGACTCTCCGTGTGCAAGAAAAAACAAGACCGGCTTATGTTTTTCTATGGCCTAAAACACAAAAAAAGAGTTTTAACCATCCAACTCTTCACATTCTGTTCTTCTTATTCTTCAATGAAGAATAAGAAGAAAACAATTCAGATATTCAGTAATAGCCAGAGTTGTAAGACATAGTCCAAACCTGCTCGATTTCCTTATTGGTATAATATCCTCCTGGTGCCTTTAACAGTCTGTGTACATTGGCACCTGAGGACAGAACAAACAAACAGAAAAGAATTTCATAAATAAAGCAGTACAACAATTATCTCAGAATACATATAAATATTATATATATTTTAATTGAGTTTCAGTTTCAGTGTTGATAGGGGGGTTATCGTCAGTGATCAATCAAGTGTGTGCGTAAAGCCATGTCTAAAACACCATACCCATTCTTTCCGCAATTTCAGCTACGCGCTCTCCCCAAATCCCGTTGACTGCAATGAGGACACTCTCCCCTGGCTCCACAACGTTGAACACGGCGCACTCCATAGCTGCGTGTCCGGAGCCGCTCATTGATATGGTCAGGTTGTTCTCTGTCTGAAAGGCGTACTGGATGCCCTTTTTGATATCGTTCATGATCTGTGACACGAATTTAAAATGTGAAACAGGCTTTTAGTTTGACTTGTCCGTTGTAATTGAAAATAGAAGGCTATATTCATCTGCGGCGGCAGTGAGTGAGCGCTTCAGGGACTGTGCGTAATTACGCACCACTCTGTTCAGAAAAAAGGTGATGTATCTAAGGTTTGCTCATGTAAAAAGAAAAATCTAGTGGAGATAATCAAAGCTAGGACGCAACCGCCAACATCTCTCAAAATAACAAAACTGTATCAAAGAGCTCTCAAAAATAATAAAATGAAACCGCATCTTCAAAGACCAAAAGGCCTAAATGAAACTCATTTTGTTGCAACAAACTAAATATGAGATAACTGAATCCTATGAGGTAGGATTCAGAACAGTTACCTCATACATTTCTGGATGCAGGTGACCAATTATAGGCTTTCCTCCTGCTGCTAAGACACGTGGAGGAACGTTCGAAGGTCCCGGACCGAACAAGTAACGCAGAGGCACTTCTAGCGGTCGCAGCAAGCATTCGGGTGGCGGGATAGAGACGGAGGACATGGAGCGCTCCAGACGCTGCAGCAGCGGGGCGCTCCTAGCAGCGAGTGGACCGTCGAGAGCCGCTGCCGCCAGCTGAGCGAGAGAGGCGCTCCGGCCGAACAAAGCCCGCTGCATAACGGCCGGAGTTCTGAAGCCTGCAGGGGTGGAGGTGACCTATGAGAGATTCAAAGACTGAGCCTGGAAGTGAGTTTGGGTGAACATTTAAAAGATACAGGTCCTTGACCTGGTGGGTAAGGGCGTGCGTGCGTCATTTTACGCAACAAAGTGTACGACAGCAAACTGTTATAGTAAGAGAACAGGATGCTCCATGAACCCTTCTGTTTATGTCATAAGGGTTTTGGTAAGTCAGGTAAATAACATTATTTGAGCTTTTTTTTTTTTTACAGAGCAAACATAATCACACCCCTTGAACTTTTACACAGTGTGCCAGTTTACAACCAATACAGAACCTTTTCATGAAATTCTATATGAAACAACACAAGAAAGTAGCTTGTTCTTGTGAAATAGATGTAGAAAACATGGTTTTCTAAATATTTTAACTGAAAAATATTTAAAAGATGGGTTGTAATCAACACTTTAAAAGTGTTTTTGGAGCATTTACAGCAGTCTCCAACAATATATATCTACTTTGCTAGTCACCGGACTTATATTTCTGCACATTCTTCTTTATAAGATATCCCAGGGTCAAGTCACACCCAAGGTCCTCAGTTGAATGCAGTGCTTGAATGCAAAATATGTGTTGATCTATATCACTTCATTGCATCCTGGTGGAAAGGGTGCAGTGTTTTGAAACAGTGTATTTTGCATCTACATCATGAGAGTTACATTTTGGTTTCATTTGACAACAGCCACGGCTTTCTTCTTGCCATTGTCTCATGAAGGTCAGGCTTGTGGGTTGCACCACTGTGGGAAAATTCTCCTACTTGTGGATCTTTGCAGCTCCTCCAGAGTTACCATGGGCCTCTTAAATGCTTCTCTATTGGTGGGTCACCAAGTCTTTGCAGGTTTGCTGGTGTGCCATACTCTTTCCATTTTTAGATGATAGTTTGAAAGGTGCTCTAATATAGTGCTAGCTTTGAATATTGTTTTCCTGGTCTTTCTGGTATGATCTTCATGGTGTTTGATCACTAAGGTTCTCTAACAAACCATCTGAGGCTTTTAATAAAATAGCTGTATGTATACTGAGATTAAATAAATTAAATTTATTATTAAGGTGACTCCTGACTTCAGTTTGTTGTGCTGGCTTTTATTTAGGAGTAAACAGGCGTAGTATAAAATTATGCCACTTCTCCAGATTTCTAATTTCTAAATAGTTTTCAAAAACGCATTACTGCCTTGGGTTATTGTTGTGATTAGTGTATGAATGTCTTTAAGTAAGGAATGTCTGTCTATCTCCCACATGCATGCACAGGACTAGTTTTGGTGATGCATTTCTGGTTTAGATCTGCAACTCTTGAAACCAAAGTACTGCACTTGACAGCTTAGAACCGGCTGATGTTGGTTTGTTTGAGGTGATTTGTTGACTTTGTCTGTTTTGTCTGTCACAGCAGCCTTTGCAATGTTTAGAGGAGCCTCCTCTCAGAGAGCCAATCTGGTGTCTCGGTTGAAGAAGTGGGGGAGGCCAATGCATCCACCCACCAACCCATATAAAGGCATAAACACACAACCAAAGGCACTCAAAGTTCTTTCTTATGTTTATGTTCTGTACAAAATTTTAAAATTATTTCATGCTTTCCACTTTGAACAAATTTCCAACAAAAGTGTTTCATGATGTTTTATTTAAGAAAGGAGAACATGCAATCATCCAGAAGCAATTTTCATTTCAAACTTTTGTTTGTGCATGTTTAAACTGAAACGTCACTGACATTATGTTGTAAGAGTTATTGAAATTTGAACGGTTTTGACATCAGTTCCAAACTTCACACCGTCTAAGTGAACTATTAAAACAAGTCTGTCAATTTAATATTGTATATTAGTATAGAAGTCTGGGTGACTGGCTAAATAATTACACAGAAGATAAATAAGTAACATTAGTTTTTCTGCTTTCTCTGGATGATATACTTCAGAGGCAGCTTCTCTAATGTTGAAGAACTCAGGAGAAAAACGGCTTTCTAGAAATATATAAATCAGTTATAATAAGATTACATTTAGTTAAGTTTCCCACAAATATTATTCTGACTTAAGCAAGGTTTGTACTTGTTAACTTTAAGTCAGTAATTGTTGTGAAATTATGACATTTACAGGTCACATCATTCTGTTTTGTTCTCATTGTGTGTTTCCTGTATTTTCACAGCATATAAAAGCTTTTATTTGTGTATTATTATGCTTACATTATGCCAATATGATGCAGTGATATTATTATTTTAGCGAGGGCAATTATCAATGTGGTTTATGTTTATGAACACTGCTGTTCTGTTTGACATGCCTTTACTATTACATGTTGTGTTAAGGGGATTAATGTAGCATACTCCCCCGAATTAAAGATGACACCTTATTAATGGATTTTTAGGTTTAATATCAATACCCCTCTTAACTTAAAATAACCTGTACAACTTAATGTTTACACACTATAATTAAACAAATGCACAGTTGAAGTCATACTGTATTTAAAACCTGTACTTCCTTATATCATAAACACACCTTGTGCCTTTATCAAGGGGTTGCTAATATCACGATACATTTTATAAACTCCGTTACAATTTATCATCTCTTCTTAGGTTGCCGTTAATCTGCCTTTGTGATAACAATTAAACAGGAAGTTGTCCCTTAAAAGTAAAAGCATCAAAACTCAAAGCAGGAAGTTAACCATAGATAAAGCTAAATTAAGGCGACAGGCACAGAAAGCGACACCCTCGTACCACATGTTGCAATAAATTACCTTATCAAATACCTTAACACACCGTATTGCTTCAGTTGATTTGTGATGCTTACACTGAAGTCAAACTAGCCCGGCGTGGTCGTGGCACATGGCCCTTTTCTTAACAGATACAATAGGGATGGAATGTGCGCAAGTAGTTACAAGTTATTTGTAGTCAACATTTTGTGCGCATACAAAATGTTGACTACTACATTTTGCAGATACTTCAAAAATGTTCCACTTTTAGTCCAGTCATGTTTGTTCTGCAAATATTGATAAGACGTGGAACAAAAAGGACAATACTCTGTCAGATTCACACGTTATGATATTGACCTCCGCTGTTATTTATAAGTTTAAATGTACTAAATTTAACAAATGACAGGTAAATCCTTATCATGACCTTTTCCACTTAGAAATGGAGGCTTACGCATTATATCGATCCACTATGCCTCCATTAAAAGATGTCGCTCGTCAGTGTGAGTTGTGGCGCACGCAATGTTTCCATGAGCAGCAGTGAATCTGTGATCGATCTCATGGTCAAATCTTTGGACGCGCATTTACTTGAGTTACTCATACCATGACATGGTCTCAACTCCTTGTTGAGCCTTTGTGTTGAAATGAATGTAGGGTAGAAGTTTGCTCGCTACCTGAAAACTCTAAAAGAGAATGGACATCAGAGTTTAAACGCTCTTGCGTTATGCACCCAGTCCATATATGTTTGACTGAAATAAAATGAAACAAAAGGAAACAAAAAACAAAGCGATTGAACGTAATTGTGTCTAGTCAAAGTCTGGACTTTGGACACAATTGAGACACTGCTGCATGAACTTAAAGAAAGTGTTCATGCTCGACAATCGTCCTATGTGGCTGAAATTTAAACAATTCTGCAAAGACAAGAATTTCTCATCGTCAGTTATCGAAAATTAATGATAGCAGCTGATATGTTACGGTTTGAACGCATCTTAATAATCTCATAGCGCTATAGGTTGGTCTGGATTTGGTCATAATTTTAAAACAGATTTTTTTTTTTTGTATTTAATCAGGCTAAGTTAGTCTGACATTTAAATTTGTTTGATGATCTGAAACATGTAAAAACGTTAAAAAAGGAAGAAGAATATTTTGGGGTGTAAATGGTTTTTCTCAGCACTGTAGTTCCAGTGAATTCTTTTTAACAACAAAAGACAAAACCTCCAAATGTAAAATATAATTACCTACAGATACATAGTCAGATGGAGCAGCTCTGTATGCGAAGGAAATGCAATTTGTGGTGGTTCATTTCCCCTCCTCTCTCTTTGCTCGCTGATGATGCTGATGCTGATCTCATCAGCCCCTCCCAGCATCCCTGGCACAGCTGCGCCGCCATTTTCAGCACCACCAGAGCAACGGAGTGACGGCGCACTCCATCCTCCTGTTTATGCGTTCGGATCCGCTTTTCCCTCCTCCTCCCCACCCTTGTCTCCCACTCCTGTCTCTCCGTCTGACGCACCGCTGTGCTCAGCCCACCCGGCACCGCTACTGCTGCTGAGGCTGAGGCAGAATCCCCTCTCCCCGTTTCCCCGGCGGATTCTCCATGTATGGATGCGCTGAGGGAAGTGATGCTGTAGGCCACCGAAGACTGAGAGAAAACACAGACCGCAGACGAAATTCAAGCAAGAGCCACCGGAGGAACCCGACGACTTTTTGAATGGATTCATCCTGTGTGTTTTTGTCTAGTCGGATTTGCTGAGGTAAACCACTGTCCTCATTATAGCTTTATATTTGTTATTAGAGCTAATCGTGATGGTATTTTTATTTTTATTTTTCCCACTTCTGTGTTTTTTGAATGTTGACGATTTCGCGAGCTGTTTGTATAGGAGACGCTGCGTCAGCATGGTTGGCCTTTTAAACGATTATCGCCAATATAAATATGACATCAACCCATATTAGATTAACAATAATAAATATATATATATATATATATACATGTAACTCCTCTATAATGATGTGACCTCCTTTCTGACGCAGTGCCGGATGATTTGGTGTCTGAACTGTGTCCATGTTTACGCGGCCTGTCTCTGAGGTGCGGCAAAGCAAGATGGAGGAGACGATATTTACATGGACACATTTTCTCATTTTTCTAATAAACC
Source organism: Brachyrhaphis roseni (assembly GCA_903066815.1). NCBI lineage: Eukaryota > Metazoa > Chordata > Actinopteri > Cyprinodontiformes > Poeciliidae > Brachyrhaphis > Brachyrhaphis roseni. The sequence goes on from CAEFZY010039666.1 coordinate 22,750, forward strand.
GTACTCTCAAAAATATCAGATATGTCACATTATAGCGTCCTGTAGTTTTTTTTAGTCACCTTTTTTGTTTTAATTTTTGATCGGCTGACGATAGCTTAAAATACATTGTTCAAAATTTGTTGTAAGGAGGAGGGGTTAGGCCACAAAAATGTGTAAATAATGATAACAGTCAAAGATAAGGTAATGATAAGGATGTATTTTGGGATGTGGAACCATTTTTAATGGTACAGTTTCATAACAAGGGCCTGAGTCTTGGTGGGGATGTAGCCCAAAGAAGCAGCCATTTTATTGTACTATAGCAGAGATGATGCTGTTGAGCTCTCTGCCAAATAATGACCCAGCCATTTAGACAGAGTGTTTTAGAAGCTGTTTCTGTCCCAGTGGGGATTATCTGGCTGCCTAGCAGTGGAGAATCATGTGTCAGTTAGCAATTTGTGGCTAACAGAGCTTTCTTCTCACTTATGCAATTCAATCCCAGCCATCTGTTAATATTTTTTTAACAGCTTGATATGAATATTTTCTAGAAATAACATCGTTCCTGTTATTTTGTACCTGTGCAGGTGCCTGGTGTGTGTCTATAGCCAAACAGATCTCCAGCTCTTCCGTCGACAAACTCACACACACAAGCCCACCTGAGAGATGGCGGGGGCTTCAGTGAAGGTGGCGGTGAGGGTCCGACCCTTTAACTCCAGGGAGATTGGAAAGGACAGCAAATGCATCATTCAGATGTCAGGAAACACCACGAGTAAGTGTAACGTCATTTGATGTGAAGACTTTTCAATAAAAAGTAAATTTCTGCTTGTTTCAGTTTAACTTAGCTCTACATTTACTGAATAATTTATAATTTATTTTAACATCAATGAAACATGGAGGATAATCATTATTCCCAATAACTTGTGTACTATAATAATTGTTGAACTGGAAAGAAAACCCAGCAACTAATAAATAAAATAGTGTATTTTTCAAATCTAATGTTCGTTCAAAAATTGACCAAACCTGAATTAATTTATCAAAACAGTTGAGTTAACGGTTTGACTCAGCATGCAATACCTGAGTTAAAGTTAACTGGTTATCAGGTAGAAGACTAAAGTTTTTAAGAGAAATATCTTATTCTGATCTTAGTCCATCTCATTATTTCTTATTTTGTTCCTGTGGAAGAGGATTAGTGAATTCTGATTCAAAATGGCAGAATGGCGACTTGTGAGGAATTATGAAGCTCCTTCTAGTTTTTTCTCTAACCCAACAAACTGGACAAACCGCAGTCTTTGACCTGGTCTTCAATTACCACTTTGTCCATACCATAATGATTTTTACCTTAGACAAATTGATATTTATGCAAAAACATCAAGAAATGAGACGTAATTAATTAAATACAGTCAGGATAAAAACAATAGGCATTCTCCCTTTAAGCTGCTTTTAGAGTTTGTATGTCTAAAAGATGTTTTTAGACATACAAGTTGTGCTATTTTCCTAAACTGTTTTGATTTCATATTTAATGGTAATTAAAGATGAAGCCAAATAGTAGAATGTCTGGTGTGTTGTTAATATGATATTTAAAAATTCTTACAATCTGAAGTTGGATAAATATTTGATTGTAAGAATCAAATATTTATTTATTTAATTAATAAATAATTGTGTTTTAATTTAATTATTAATTAAAACACATTTTGATTGAACTCAGTATCATTCAGTCATAAACATACACTTCATCTCCCATTAGTGATATAATATTAAAATGTCCCAAGGGTTATAGTTGCAGTTTTATATTACAAATGTCCATGAATAGATTATGTCAAAGTGTTTTAGTACATACAACGAGTGGTATTAATGTATTTTTTTCACTCTGCTAGCCCTAGTCCTGGTCATGTCCATGTAAAGAAAGTGCTGTGAAAAAAGTGTTGGCCCCGTAAAGATTTTTTCTGTAGTTTATTTTCACTAGTCACACTCAAGCCTGACTAATGTCAGATCTGAACACTCAAGACGTCACCTACAAAGAAAATGTCTGAAAACATGAAGTAGACTGAAAAATCTCAAAAATCAACGTATCACACTCTGATCTAAATCTTTATTTGATATTTGAATTTGTTGGATGATATAAAGCATTTAATTGTAACCAGAACATAAAACAGAACAAAATTAAACATTCCTATCTACGTAGTATTGTGAATACTTACAGATTGCGTGATTCAGAAATATAATAATAAGTAAGTCTGATATCACTAATGGCTTCTGTTCACAAAATCCGAGACAATTGGTGATGCTCTCTTGCTGACTTGATGATATTCCTCTGACCTACATTGAGCTCAGTCAAGCATTTCACCTCAGCTATTTGTCTTGTAGGCAGCTCTGCGTTGCAGCTACATATCACAGGGCAGCGAGGTTGGCACCATCTTGGCAGCTGCAGAAGCAAACAAAAGCTTCAGTCAGTCCTGAGGCGCAGCACTGTGTATGCGGGATGCAGTGGCAGCAGCATTTCTCTGCTCTCATCATGCATGCTGCCAGGATTGGGGAAAAAAAGGGGTCTTTTTGTTCTGCTCAGGTCAACAATCAGCTGATCTAAAACGTGTGTGTCAAAGAAGGAGAGACTCAGTCTTTTGTGGCTTTTTGGAGGCTTTAATTTGCCTCATTAAAGCCAGAAGATTCTGATGCTCACTACACCTAACTCCGAAATCTGCCCTTTTTATAATGCAAGTGCTTACAGCCATGTCCTCCCTAACGTTTGTCATCAGCATTGTGTTTCTTTCAGCTGAGTGCACAGTTTTTGGGGGCAGTGTTTGTGCTATATTAAGCTTCCCCATAGAGTGTGTTACAGTGGATTCAGTTCACTGACAAAAGAGCACCTCAGTTCATGATTCACCCTCTCTCTTCTAACAAAATGAACATACTGTGCCTCCTTGAGATTTTATACAAAACAAATAGAGAACCAACAACTTAAATTCGTATTTTAACTACAAGGCAAAATAAAATTCATATAAATCTTTGCTTTTGCAGTTTTGTGATAGAAATAGACTTGTTTTTTCCTCTGGTGAATTTTATGCTTTTTGTTTCTTTCTCTCTGTTTCTTTCGTTGTTTCTTTCTTCCTTTATTTTTTATCTTTCTTTCTTTCTTGCTTTTTTTCTTGTGTTTATTAACCTTTGACTAGTGAATTATGGATAAAATAACTTTTTCATAATACTTCTTATGTAAAGTAAAATGTTTGATAAATTAAAGAAACTTAAACCTATCTGCATGCTTCTTACTAAGCTGCTTTGCTGCTTTTTCTTCTTTTTTTTTTTTTTTAGCTATCCTGAACCCAAAACAGCCAAAAGAAAACAAGAGCTTCAACTTTGACTTCTCATACTGGTCACACACTACGGTGAGTAATTTCACTGCTTCCACCGTTTAAATCCTTCTGCAGCAGTGAAATGAATACATATCAGTCAAAAAGAAAAATATCAACAGCTTTTTGACTTGTCTGCTTTCTTGTTTTCCTCTGTCTCCATTTTGTCGGCAGCCTGAGGACATCAACTATGCGTCTCAGATGCAGGTGTACAAGGACATCGGAGAGGAGATGCTGCTTCACGCCTTTGAAGGCTACAATGTGTGCATATTTGCTTATGGACAGACAGGAGCTGGCAAAAGCTACACCATGATGGGTCGACAGGAAAAAGACCAGCAGGGGATTATACCTCTGGTAATTAGGAGTACATTTATGGCTGATTATGGGTGGTAAAGCACAATAATTAGGATTCAGCTCTGTCATTTGATTGGACCTTGGAAACCTATATGATCTTTGTACTGACACACTTTGCTTCTCTGTCTTCTAGCTGTGTGAGGACCTTTTCACTAAGATCAATGACAGCAATAATGACAACAGCATGTCTTACTCTGTGGAGGTGAGTGATGCCAAACCCTTAATAAATTCCTTTTATTTATTAATTACCAGACTTAAAACTTTTGCCAGTTTTTAAACCATTACACTTTAGTTTTAATGAAGCAAAACAGTGGAAATGAAATCAAGCTATTGTGTCAATGCCCTTATACACAGGGTGTGTCTAGAAGTATTTTCTTTTAGATTCATTCAAAGTGAGAAAAATGAATTAAATTGCTAAATTACTTGCCTGATTTGTCAAGAACAAATAATTGCATTTCATAGTTTCTCCTTTCCTCTGCTCTTAGGTAAGCTACATGGAGATTTACTGTGAGCGTGTGCGCGACCTGCTGAACCCCAAGAACAAAGGAAACCTGCGTGTGCGAGAGCACCCCCTGTTAGGACCGTACGTTGAAGATCTGTCTAAATTGGCAGTGACTTCGTACAATGACATTCAGGACCTGATGGACTCTGGAAACAAGGCCAGGTAACGACTTGGAGGCTGAGTCGTTGCCAGTTGTTACCACATTTAGTTCTAAATAGTTGATGGATCCATAAAAGTGACAGAAATACCATCAACAATCTCCCTTTTTCAGGACTGTGGCTGCCACCAACATGAATGAGACCAGCAGTCGCTCTCATGCTGTCTTTAACATCATCTTCACACAGAAGAAACATGACATGGAGACAGACAACACTTCAGAAAAGGTTTTTTGTGCACATTTTATGGTTGTACAATATTTCCAGATTATTTTGGAATAATTACACCAACAACTATGTATATCAATAAATGGTATCTATTCAGCTCTAAATTCCTTTTATTTTGCCTGCACAACATAATTTCAGTTTGACTTAAAATCAAGGATAGGTAATTTCTTTCAAATCAAGTTTAAATTTTTGTGCATTTCTAAAGTTGTATTGAGTTAATCCATTGAATTCCCCCAAACAAACAACAACAAAAAAGATGTTTGTTGTTTGCAAATAGTGTAAACTTTAACATGTAATATGTCACATTGCAAACATAATTTTTGTATTTAACAAATAACTTTGCATGTAGTACTAACGCCTTGGGGATACCACAAGGATCCTCCATGTATGATGAACAGTTTTCTTCCAACATTTTTAATTGTCTTTTGATTGTATTTGATTATTTGATAGGTCAGCAAGATAAGTCTGGTAGACTTGGCCGGCAGTGAGAGAGCTGATTCAACTGGAGCTAAAGGGACGCGACTGAAGGTGGGAGGATGTTGTTTTTATAATAATTTTTATGCAGGACTTTGCTTAGAAGAAACTACAGAAAGTACTTCAAGTGTCTAAAATGCTCATTCCTGCTTGTGTGTTTTTTGTAGGAAGGTGCAAACATAAATAAATCTCTCACCACACTTGGAAAAGTCATTTCTGCTTTAGCTGAACTGGTGAGATTCCTACATGATGCTAACATTTTGTTGCTGGTTTATTGTTTTCTGTTGTTCAAATAAAAATGACTTATATCTCCTTTTAAATTCATAGGACTCGGCTCCAAATAAGGTTTGTTGTTTCACTAAGAAAATGTGTTTCATAATAAAGTAAAACAAAAAAGTTATTCCTTGTAGTAAACCACAGCAAATATTTTGTTTTCTAAACAAGAACAAGAAAAAGAAGAAAGTGGAGAGTTTTATTCCTTACAGAGATTCAGTTCTGACTTGGCTCCTGAGGGAGAACTTAGGTATGCAAACAAAAATATTCCTTAATTTATTTCTGTCAGAGTACACTCATTTTCTGTGTTAATACAGTTTCATTATATTTTTGGTTTCAGGAGGAAACTCACGCACAGCCATGGTGGCAGCTCTCAGTCCTGCAGATATTAATTATGATGAAACTCTAAGTACTCTTCGGTGAGGAAAACCTCATTTTGACTGATAACAAAGTTGCAACCCAAACCTAAACCTGATTTTCTGAAATTAAAATTGTGGCTTTACTTGTCATCTGTTCAGGATTTTGGCTAACTGTTATTGTATATGTGATCCATAGCTAAGGTCTAAGTTGAGCAAAGTTCAGTGGTGTTGATGGCCTCTGGCCTCTGTTCTGTCAGGTATGCTGATCGTGCCAAACAGATCCGCTGCAACGCCGTGATCAACGAGGATCCCAACAACCGCCTGGTCCGCGAGCTGAAAGAGGAGGTTGCTCGCCTCAAAGATTTGCTGTATGCTCAGGGCCTGGGAGACATCATCGAGAGTGAGTCTCACACACGGAAACACTAAAATCCGATTATAGAAAATGCACACACTTTGAGCTGGGCGCCTCTGTGCGGGGCTTTTGTCTCCCTCTATTCACTGAACACCGGGGATTAAGTTGGAACGTGGCTGTTTTTGACACGCAGTCTCTCTTCTCCTCTGTCCTGTCAGCATATCGAGGCACCGTTCCTGCCATCACTGGTTTGAAATGTGTGTTTAACTTTAGCAAGCCTGCGCTTTGCATCTAAAAGACATTTTTTTTAAAAAGTTTCCTATTCTACCACTCCAGAGACAAAACTTACAATCCCAAGAAAGTATTTGTGACGTCACACAAGACACCAAACAAATAAAGTTTATTCAGAGCATCTGTAAAATTTACATCTTGTTGTTGTAATGTTTGTTCTCATACATTTTGCAAAATGGCCTTCATTTTTCCCCCCATCATTATAGAGATTTTCTACTCTTTTTCGTAATAGGAGACGTCATAACATTGAGCAACATGACCCCTGACCAGTTATTTATGCATGTCTTTACTAAGGCATGCAATGCTCTGGGACCTCTTGGTTAAACTTGTCTGTTACTTTGAATACAGGCACAGAAAAAAAAATGCCCTGAAAGCAGGACATTGAAGTTTTAATTCTAATAAATAATTAGATCATTAGCAGGACTGTAAAAAAAAAAAAAAAAAAAAAAGTCAAATTCTCATTATTCTTTTCTGATATTTAATCAATTTTTTTGCACCTCAGAATTATGCACAACCTTGTGTTGGTCTATTTCATAAAAATCTCCAATAATACATCACAGTTAATGATTTTAACTTGACAAAGTAATCTAAGTAATCAAATCTCTTAGTATGGTCAATCCTTTCCGTGGTGCTTTCCTCTGTCAGTCTAAATTCCAACAAAACCAAAATGACAAACTAATTTTATTTTTTTTATGTGTTAAATGATTAAAATTTGGAGATCAGCTCATCCTCAGATTTTGAGATTTCAGTGTGTCCTGGTGGGTGTTCGCAGTAACAGATACTAACCAAGAGTGCTATAGCTTAAAATGGCCTGCTAAGGCCTTTTCACCATTTTTCACCGGATGGAAAGATGATGTGTTGGATGACTAGATCTGCATCCTGTGGAGATCTTAGAAGTGAAGAGGCTTGCAAATTCAAGAGCCATGCTTTAGAAAAGCTTCAATGAAAAGCTTAAAAAAAACAATTTTTGGTTTATATATCATATACATTTGATCTGTATGCATTGAAAACATATGACTGTATGGTTTTTGTTTATGTTTGTCAGTGCTTGTCCGCTTCTTGACTGTACATTCAGTTTTTTTCACATTCAGTTTTCCTGACATTTTATACTTTTTTTCTGAGTTGATCTTTTCTCACTGTCTGGAACAGCTTTGATAAACAAAACAGCTTTGCTTCTTGGGTCAGTTATTTGAGCTCTTCTCTCTCTTTTTTTTGTACTCCTTCCTATTGGTCCCTTATTTTGTCTCTGCGTGTCCCTCTCATTCCTCAAACATCTGGCACTCGCTCCCACCTTCTGTCCCGTTCTTGTTTGTTTTTCCTCGCACTCTTCCATGCACTGCCTCTCTCTCTGACAGATCTGTGCGATTACAAGAACTTTGTGAACAATCGCCAGGGTGTCAATCAAAGGGGTGATCTCTCCACAGTGACCAACGCCATGACAGGAATGAGTCCCTCCCCCTCGCTCTCTGCCCTGTCCAGCCGGGTTGGCTCCATCAGCAACCTTCACGACCGCATCTTCAGCCCGGCCAGCGAGGAGGCGATCGAAAGGCTCAAGGTATATGGGTTGAAAACAAAACTAAAATAGAGTTGGAATTATGTCTGTTTAGACTATTTTCATAATAAATCGTTTTTCTTTTACATTCAGGAAACAGAGAAAATCATTGCAGAGCTTAATGAGACTTGGGAAGAGAAGCTGCGCCGTACTGAGGCGATTCGCATGGAGAGGTTTGTCTGAAATATTAGCTGTAATCTTATTCCCCCCGGTTCTCAGTCATCCCATAATACTTCTATGAGTTATTCTCATTTTCTATTGACAGCCCTTATAGATGTTACAAATGTTCATATTATCTTAGGATAGAATACATAAATCATATTGTTAATGTTTCGGTCTGCTCACTCCTTTAGTTTATAAGTTACCTGGATAATGACTACTTCCTCTTCTGCAACTGTACTTTTACCATATTTATAATGAGCAGAATAATAGTAGATCATAATGCTGAGTTTGTCATTGATCTCAGATTCTTGTAATCATTTAATCATTCATTGGAAAATGATAATAGTATATAAATGTTCCTTGGTTTATTCTATTTCTGTACTCGTTGCATTTTCTTATGTACGTATTCAGCTTCATACAGCAGAAGTTGAAAGGTTAATGTTTTGTTGAATTAAAATATTTTACTCAACATCCAACACGCCTCTGTAATAGATGTATTGATATACCATTTGAAACTCATTTTAATAGTTTAAAATTTGTTTTCTTGCTGCAGAGAGGCTCTGCTGGCTGAAATGGGTGTTGCTATGAGAGAAGATGGGGGAACTGTTGGTGTCTTTTCTCCCAAGAAGGTAAGATATTTGTCAAAGGTAACTAATAAAATCTCAATGCAGCATATAAATAGTGCCCCTTATACTTAATGGCAACTGTGTAAAACTGTGTTAAAATGTTTTTAATTTCATTTTGCAGCAGAATAATCTCACACTAAGAAAAATAATTTCATTTCATTTGAGCATTTAGCAGACAAGAAAATTACATTAAATGTATATGTAATTAATATCTTAAATATTTATCTTATAAAAGGAAGTTGTTAACTGTTAAGTGGTAAATATCACAGAAATACTTGTATGCTTAAAAATAATGGTTTTGATGTAATAGCTTTTTGAATACTAATTTTAAAATAATTGTCAGAAAATTTAGATTTTTAGAAATTAAAATGTTGACTGGACACTTCAAACCAAAACCACAGACATGTCCCATTTATAATTCCGTATTTTGTGATCATGTAATAAACCTCTGAAAGAGATTTTCTTTTTCTTGAAAACTAAGAATAAGAGAAAGAAGGAATGAAAACATCTTACAAAACATCTAAAATCTGTTGACGCTCAAACGTGGCTCTGTTGCAGACCCCTCATCTGGTGAACCTCAATGAGGATCCGCTAATGTCTGAGTGTTTGCTCTACTACATCAAAGATGGCATTACCAAGTAAAACTTCATTCATACCCATTCTTACATTGAATTAGCTCTGTTCGTAGCAGTTTTCACATTTTTAATGATTTTACCCTCCTTCAGGGTTGGTCGCGAAAATGCCAGAACTCGACAAGACATCGTTCTTAGCGGCCACTTCATTAAAGATGAGCACTGTACCTTCAGCAGCACAACAGGCCCGCAGGGAGAAGGTAAAAACCTAATATCCCTGTACGAAAATGCTTAATCAAAATATATATTTCAGCTGTTTTGTTAAAGTGGTAAAACGGATGATATTAATTGTCTTCTGGACCAGGATGCGTCATCCTTGAGCCATGTGAGGGGTCAGAGACATATGTCAATGGGAAGAGAGTGACCTCGCCCACTGTTTTGCGATCTGGTGAGAATCCATTGTCATTATTGTGATTAAAATAATGACCAAAACAATTAAAAATTACTAGTTATTTCTGTTACCTTACTTCAATGAAAATTGCGGGTGGGATTAAATATCTTTAATCCCACCCGCAATTTCAGCCGTTGAAACTGAAATCCTACAGTTCCTGTGAAGACAGTAATAAATTTGTTTTAGATGTTGGAAATTTCACGCATTAATGTGAATTTCTTTTCAAGGGAACCGCATCATCATGGGTAAAAGCCACGTGTTTCGCTTCAACGACCCGGAGCAGGCCCGCCTGGAGCGGGAGAGAACGCCATGTGCGGAGACACCGGTGGAGCCCGTGGACTGGGCGTTCGCTCAGAGGGAGCTGCTCGAGAAGCAAGGCATAGACATGAAGCAGGAGATGGAGCAGAGGTGAGTTTGAATGATCATCTGTTGCTGCAACATTGTTTGCTTTGTGCAGTACTTTGTAGCATATCCTTACGTTTCATTTCATAAGTCTCTCTCTGATATTGAAAACTCAAGGCTTCAGGAGCTTGAAGACCAATACCGCAAAGAAAGGGAAGAAGCCAGTAACCTGCTTGAGCAGCAGAGGCTGGTGGGTAAAAACTCTGATCAACAAAAACTTGAGCTTCCTCTTGATTCCAGATTCTGCATTGTTCAGTATTCTAACAAGGTAAATGATCAAACACATTTCATGGTGCCTTCTAGGACTATGAGAGTAAACTGGAGGCCCTTCAGAAACAAGTAGACTCTCGGTACCTGGAATCACCTGAGGAAGAGGAGGAGCCCGAGGAGGAAGGTGATGATGTTTTTAGATACAGCTGGACTCACAACATAGTCACCCCAGTGTCAGGCGTTGATCCTTGTTTGTTTGTTTTTTTTTTTGATTTGTCTACAGTGCCGTGGACGAATCGTGAAACTGAACTGGCCCTCTGGGCTTTCAGAAAGTGGCGGTTCTACCAGTTCACCTCCCTCAGGGATCTGCTCTGGGGAAATGCCATCTTCCTCAAAGAGGCAAATGCTATTAGTGTAGAACTAAAGAAAAAGGTTTGTTATTCATCATTTTGTGTAACTGTGCCATATTTTTTCACACTTCTTAGTGTCTGAAGTAAAATTTGCCTGCACATCATCCATGGCCAGAGTTTGAGTTCCGGGGCTAATTTATTCTAAATTACCGTGGCCATCGTCAGTGAGAAGGGAGAGGTCAAAGGTTTCCTCAGGGCTTTTGAAACTAATTGACAGTATGTGAATTGTGAGTTCATTTTGTGGTGTGTTTACAGGTGCAGTTCCAATTCGTCCTGCTGACAGACACTCTTTACTCTCCACTCCCACCTGACCTGCTGCCTCCCAGTGCGGCTAAGGAACGAGAGAAGCGACCTTTCCCTCGAACAATAGTAGCCGTTGAAGTGCAGGATCAGAAGAATGGAGCCACGCATTACTGGACTTTAGAAAAGCTCAGGTAGTAAAACATAGTAATTAGAATAGTTTGATAATTATTTCTATGCCAGGAACCTCCCCATTTATTCTTCTTTAACAGTAACTGCTCCTGAAGTTACTGAAGAAAAAAGCCGTTCTTTTTTCTTCTAACAAAAATGTTTGCCAAAAGTGACATCACTGAGCAAAAAAGCTGATTTCTTATGATTTATGCTGTCCCCTGCAGGCAGAGGCTGGACCTGATGAGAGAGATGTATGACCGAGCTGCAGAGCTGCCCAGCAGCACTGTGGAGGACTGCGACCACGCCTTGACCGGAGGGGACCCCTTCTACGACCGCTTCCCCTGGTTCCGTCTGGTTGGCAGGTTAGTTATCTTGCAAATAATGATTATACGCTATTAGGGATGAAATTATTAATCCAATTAATCATGATAAATTGATTATTGAAATAATCATCAACTAATTTAGTGATAGATTAAATATTAACTGGAGCATACAGACTCAAAGTAGGCCTCTTGGTAAAAGAAAAACATACTCAGAGCAGTTATTAAGCCAAAACTGTACAAAAAATATATAAATTTTGCATTTAAGATAAAACACACTTCCTGTTCTACCACAAGCAACATAGTTAGAGCATCACCTGAATCTAATTTTTTATTTATATAAAACAAAAAATCTCCTATTAAGCACCTTTTGCTATCCAATTGCTAATTGGTTAATCAAAATAGTTGTCAACAGATTAGACCTACACTGTGCTTATGTTAAGTATTTTAGGTAATAAAATATTTAAAAAGGGAATTGAATTATGTGTTATCTGTTTCTTTTAATCTATTTCTAATATTATATATGAAAGGTTTAAGTGTTTAAATAAAAACTATGAAGAATTTGCCCATTTCTTTATCCGATGAATCGATTGTCAGAATAACTGTTTTTGTTTCGACTTCAAGGACTTGTGAAACCAAAAATCTGTCCTCACTCCTCTCTTCAGGGCTTTTGTGTACCTGAGTAATCTGCTGTATCCGGTGCCTTTGGTGCACCGCGTGGCCATCGTCAGTGAGAAGGGAGAGGTCAAAGGTTTCCTCAGGGTGGCTGTCCAGGCCATATCAGGTACACAGAAGATTTGTAGTAAGCAAAATTAGCGACATATTTCTGAAATGATTTTCAACTTGTGGTGTGTTTGGTCTTGAAGCTGATGAGGAGGCCCCTGATTATGGATCTGGAGTGAGACAGTCAGGCACTGCCAAGATCTCCTTTGAAGACAACCAATTTGAGAAGGTATTTGTGACGATTTCCCGTGTTGTACTTCAAAAGAGACCATTACTCGACATGAAAATCTGATAACTGAAGCTGAACACGTGTGTTCAAAATATAAAAAAGGGAAAACCTATATCAGTTTTACCTTGGTTTAGTTTCAGAGTGAGTCGTGTCCTGGAGGTTTGTCACACTCCAACACCTCCCAAGAGGAGCTCAGAATCGTGGAGGGAGAAGGACAAAACGTCGAGATAGGAATCTCAGCGGATGAGGTTAACAACAACACCTGCGCAGGTGAGCTGTCTGCAGATTTTGTCTGTCCAAAATCCTTTCACTGTCAGCAGATTAGCAATACATTTGCATGTCATTTTTAAACTTTGTTCAAATGTTAACATTTTTACCAGACTCCCAATGTGACAAAGATATTTTATTAAGGTTAATAATAAAATAACTAATAGCGTGAAAGCATTTTGGTGTTTCTACCTTTGTTAGAGTCAAACTCAAGATTGGCCTCTTGAACTTTAATTATAAGCATCTGTGCACCATGCAGCCACTCAGGAGCCTCCTTGCAGCCCTGTGAAGAGTTTAGGTCTGGGTCTGGACCTTCCACTGGAGCTGTCTCCAGAAAAAACTCTGTCACACCTGAAGATCGGCAGCACATTCACCTTCAGAGTCACCGTCCTTCAGGCCTCCAGCATCTCAGCAGAATACGCCGACATTTTCTGCCAGTTTAAGTGAGTTTAATGGTGACTTCAATGGATGTTTTTCTAAAACAGCTATGGATTCCTGTTTTTAATGACTGGCAATACATATAACTGTGTGTGTATTTGATAAAACAAATATGTATGATTTCACTTTTTCAGCTTCATCCATCGTCACGATGAAGCTTTTTCAACTGAGCCACTAAAAAACACTGGCAGAGGGCCTCCGCTCGGATTCTATCATGTACAAAATGTAAGCAGCCAGCAATGATGGGACCTATAACCTAAACTAATAAGTGCTTCTGAAAATGAGCCACTGTCTGGCAAGTCTACTTGAATTTTTCTTCCTGTCTTTGTTAGATCAAGGTGGAAGTGACCAAGTCATTCTTGGAGTACATTAAGACTCAGCCCATCGTCTTTGAGGTGTTCGGACACTATCAGAAACAGCCTTTCCCTCCATTATGCAAAGATTTGATCAGGTCTGGAGGGAATTTGACATCTACTTCTACAGTTACAAATCATGATATGATATTGCTGCGAGAATACAGTTAATTTGATAGATCGCTTCCTCTTTTTGTTACTTTCAGTCCTCTGAGACCCGCCAGGAGGCAGTTTCCACGGGTGATGCCATTATCCAAACCAGGTCAGTAGAAATTATCTTTAGAGAATATAATATAACATTAATTTGTCTGGCGTAATAATGGGGCCGAGTTTTATTTTTCTGTGTAATTTGATGATATTTTAGTGAATTCATTTAGGTTAAAATTCACCCTTTTTACAATATACCCTTTCATATTTTTTCTGCTTCAAAAAAATTTAATTGGTCATCTGTCAACAAAAGAATAATGTACTTAAAGCGTCCCCCATTCATGTTAAAAGTAAGTGAATTACTCAAGATAACTGTAGTAACAGTGTAGTAACATTGTAGTAACCGCAAGTTCTAAATGATTGGGTATTGGTCATTTTACAGCTTTGCCCATTTGTGCCCTGTTGGTTTTGTTGCAGTCTGCCTTTGGTTTCAAACTAGCTACTAGTTCATTTGTATCAACAAGAGATTGTTTTTTTCTCTCTTAGTGCCAGCCACAAAGCTCAGCATGCTGACTCGCCCCACTGCTGGACCTTGTCATGCCAAATATGACCTCATGGTCTTCTTTGAGATCTGTGAGCTGGAAGCTAATGGAGAGTGAGTCTGTTTATTTATGCTGCCTCTTGAACACTGAAATTTAAGTCAAATAAAGAATTAGCTAGAAAATGCATCGTTCACTGGTAAATGCAACTGTTCACATGTATTTTGTTGATTTTGTTCTTTGTTTCCAGCTACATCCCAGCTGTTGTTGACCACAGAGGCGGCATGCCGTGCCATGGGACTTTCCTTTTACATCAGGTTTGATCAATTTCTATATATTTCTTTATATTTTCACCTTCTAAAATACATGTTTTTGTAGTTATAAGTTGACTTTCATAACTGAGACAACCATCTATCTTTCTTTGACGCCACAGGGTATACAGAGAAGGATCAGAGTTACCATTGCTCATGAAACAGGAAATGATATCGAGTGGAAGGAGGTGAAGGAGCTTGTTATTGGTGAGTAGCGTCTCTGCTCAAATTAGTTTATTTAAAAAGGCTTCAATAAACAAATCAGGAAAAAGGAGCTTAAAAGCAAAGAGTCTCATCTTGATTCGTCATTACAGGTCGCATTCGAAACACACCAGAGGCTGATGAGACCATCATTGACCCCAACATCCTTTCCCTCAACATTCTCTCCTCTGGATACTTCTGGCCAAAACATGATGACAAGTAAGACTTTGAGTTTTTTTCTCCCCTCATAACAATGGATTTTTTTTTTTATTCATCTTTGGTGTTTTAATATTCAACAACACATTTCTTCAACGCAGATGGGCTGCTTTTTATTCCTTTCTTTGTCAACATAACACTGTGGATAGTTATAAACATGTGGCTTTTGCTAATTTGCCAAATTTGCTGAGTTTTATCTCTTAACAGCTGCAACTAAACAGTTTTTAATTTATACCCTATTTTCTCTTTTTTTTCTTTAACGGCAGCGTTTCATTGGGCGTTGATCATAGGTATAATTATATATATATACTTTTACGTTTTTTTTTTAGAAATATTCCTTTTGATAACAAAATATGCTGACAATAGATTGCATTGATGTTTAAAGTAGAATTAAGTTACATGTTTAAATGTTTTCTTACTGCAGGACCTTCTATAGATTCGAGGCAGCATGGGACAGCTCCATGCACAACTCTCTGCTTCTGAACAGAGTCACTCCATACGGAGAGAAGATCTACATCACTCTCTCAGCTTATCTGGAGGTACAATAGTAGCATTACAGTAACATTTTCTGAACTACTCAGAAAAGGTTTTAGGCTTAGTTAGCTGGTTTTTATGAGGCATAGACTGATTATTTTTGTATTATCACCTTTTGTTAAAATATTGAAGTATCACTCAAATATTTTAAACTAAAATGCATAAGATAATCAAATATTTTTATTGAAACAAAATTTACAATTATTCTCATTGTTGATCAAATAATTTATAAATTATTACAGTTATAATAATGTAAACGGTGCAGTTTGTAGTTATTTTGACTTTCGTTCACTAAAAAATATAGAAACAACACCCACAAAGTTTGGTAGTAGTTCATAAATTTTGGGGCAGAATATTAATTATACATTTTTGACACTTCTGCTCTTCATAAAGAACACAAAATATAGTCTATGCCTGACTAACTTTTACAAGGATATACAAAATTTTTCCAAAAAGCATCATGATATAGCATTGTTTTCCTTACTACAGCTATTGGAGCTATCACTAATAACTTCACAGAAACTCCCTCTAATAAGAGAGATGGCTTGGGCTCCATTAGTTGCTACAAAATGAATGCACATGTTTTTGTGACTTTAAAACATTTAAAGTTACCTTAGCTAAAATGAATGCACATGTTTTTGTGACTTTAAAACATTTAAAGTTACCTTAGCTAGCTAGAGCAAAAGGTTGTCATAGCCTTCTTTTATCCAGCTGTCCAGCAATGTGCAGTAAAAGCAAGGGATATAGACTGCGTTGTGTTATTCTCAGCATTACTCTATATCAGTTTTGAAAGTGTCTGTTTTTAAAATCGGGGCATATTTTCCATGCCTACTTGTTACAAGAGATGGCGAGCTGTCGGTGAATTCTTTTGTCAGAGATTCATAGCAATTTCTTTTAAGATGAAACCAGGTTTTGGTTTTCCAGGCTAGCAGCATTTGTTTATTAGTAGTTATTATTTTTGTTCCCATTAATTTTGTTTTGTTAATTATCCTGCTCCTCCAGATGGAGAACTGCACTCAGCCGACAGTTATCACCAAAGATTTCTGCGTGCTGTTTTACTCCCGTGACACAAAGCTTCCAGCCTCCCGATCCATCAGGAACTTCTTCAGCACCGGCTGCCTCAGGCCCTCAGAGAGGTACATATTCACAGATAAACAGTCCAGGTTACCTGATGGTCTCATAAATGGCATCTGGGAGTCACGTCTTAAATGCTGACTTTTTTCCTTCTCAGTAATCGTGTCACCGGAGTTTATGAGGTCACTCTCAGCCACGTTGCAGACAATGGAAGTCCAGGTGATGAAGGATTACATTTAAAAAGTTATCCGTGCAAAAGAAAAAAAAAAACATATATTTTCATATGTTTTTTAAAACATTTTTAGTACTAAAATTCTCTTCTTTATCAATTCCCTTTGTTAGGAATGCAGCGTCGTCGCAGGCGTGTTCTTGACACCTCTGTGGCATATGTGCGAGGAGAGGAGAACCTGGCGGGTTGGAGACCCCGCAGCGACAGCCTCATCCTGGATCACCAGTGGGAGCTGGAGAAGCTTAGCTTACTGCAAGAGGTCCATTATAACACACATTAACACACATTAAGAAAATTATAAAAAGCAAAATGGGAAATTTCTAACATTTCTTTAATCCTATTACATTTAGTATTTTCTAACACTCTGACTGTTTAACATCAGTCTGTGGTAATACCTTGTGCTGAAACGCTTAATTAGAAGTAGAAAATTATACATATTGAGCACATTTTATTTTAAAAAGGGAGTGTTTTGCTTCATACACAAATTTAATAACTAATATTTTTGTTGTCAATATCCTCCATAGAACATCCCACTCATCTTATTATATTTTGTAGATTTTAACACAATTATAACATTTCATTAACTGTACCCTTTCCTTATTTATCTTTCTTAATATATTGTGCAACTAAATATATTCATAAAGAACCATAAAAAAAAAACACACAAACTGAACATGTATCCAGTAATTAGGTTTAAATATTGAAAGAATGCTTCTTTATATGTTAATAGCAGTTGATTACAAGACAACTTTTTTACTACTGTTTAAATTCACCTGAAATTAGCTTCTTTTTTTTGGTTTGGTTTTAGGTGGAGAAGACCAGGCATTACCTCCTGCTGAGGGAAAAGCTCGAGGCGACTCTGCAGGCAGGGCAGGACGCACTTTACAAGAGCAGCGACATTTGTGACTTTGCAAAGAGCCCCGTCCTCAGCAGCAGTCCGAGCAGCAGCCCCGCTCCTGACAGCCCCAACCAGAGGCAGAGGGAGCTAGCTGCTAAGGTGACTGCGAAAGCTTATGTTTGCCCCCTGTTTTGCTCTGGTCTTTATGCATCCTGTTACTTATCAAATGGTGTTTCTACTGTCTTTTACCCAGTGTCTGCGCCTGCTGATGCACACATTCAACAGAGAGTACAGCCAGGTGAGCAGCAGTGCCAGTGAAAGCAAGGTGAGCCCCAGCCTAGGCCCTCTAACCTGACCCGTTAGAGTTTTATCTTTACTAAATATTTAAGCTTTAAAAACTGTCAGTGTCCAATCACTACCAGCTAATATATTTGCATCCATCAATCACACTTGCCTTTATAGCGATATTTAGTGATTCTTCTTAATTTTAACACTTGACTTAGCTACAGTTAATATACTTACCTCTCTTAAATGAACATTTTATAATGCGAAGTGGAATAACTTGGAGTACATTTTGCGTCTAGTGGAGATAGGAGCCAGATTAAGTATAGTAACTCATGTTATGCAACATAAATTATAATGTGAGACGTCCCAGTTAAACTACTGGACTTTTGCTGTGACCAGTTTTATCAAGCCAATATAGTTTGTTTAATAGTGAATTATATTTATTATTTTTGGTCAGGGTTCTTACCACACCCATGTGCTTTGCGCTCAACACCATCAGAAAACAAAAATAAGGCAACCCATTCCCAGCAGCAGTTCAAACAAAAACTTTATCATGAACTTTTACACCATGGCGCTTTGCATGTGGTTGTGATTAACTTTGTCATTAGCCAAACCACATCCGTGGGTCACCAGAATAAACGAGGCAGTCCACTGGAACAGTGCTATTACTGTCTTGGGATGTTAAAGATGCTTGAATGTGCAGATCAGAAATCTCCTTACTGGAGATGAGTCAGATTTGAAGATTAAATCTGGTTTCATAAAACCATGTCTTCATGACTTTTTTCTAATTCATCCCCATGTCTGTTCCCCCTAACTTCATCCAAAAATAACCTTCCTCTTTGCACACTCTGAGGTTTCCACTAACATAATAATATGACAAAGCTGCATACTTAAAAGACGGGGCTCTTAGATATACAGATTCACATTCCAGTGGTGGTTCTTATTTGCATTTTAAAAAGCGACAAAAGAAACTGATTTAGATGTTCTCTGAATGCATGTCTCTGTTGTCCTTGTTTAAATGTTTGCTGATATGTTTTGTCTCTATCTGTATTTGTCCCTCCTTTGTTGCGATTCCTTGTTTTCCCTCATGTGTGTGCGTGTGTGGGTGGGCAATTTTTAGCTTTCAGAAATGTCTGCGTCACTCATGAGGGACTCGTCTTCCTCTGGCCTGAGCACACTTACTCCCTCCTCTACTTGCCCCTCATTGGTCGATGGCCATTTTGACATCCGGTAAGTAAAATCCATCGTGATCATCTTTTTCAACAATTTGGAATGTAAAAGTTTTGTTTCAGTGTTTATTTAATAAAATGATATATTTTTGTAAACGTGGTTTCTCATATGATTTATTTTGAATGTTTGAAAGAATTCAGTTATTCTAGATTAAAATATGCTACGACAGATCTGAAAACAATCTAGAGGTGGTAGGCTAGGTTTTCAATCTGCTGTTTCTGTAGGCTCACTGAACCCAGCTCAGGAGCATCGACACCGGACCTGGACCCGTTCAGCCCTGTGGACAGAAAGAAAGCTCTGAGAGGATACACCTTTGTTCCTGACATACAAGAGATTCGTGTCAGGTGGGCAAACAATCAGGCTTCAATTCTGTGTCCCTGTGAAAAATATTCGAATTGTGTTTATTAAAATAATAAGCGTATTTAGTTGCTATTGTGAGTCATGATAACCCTAAATAGCCACACATTGATTTTCTTCCTTGTACATTCAGCCCCATCGTGTCAAAGAAGGGCTACCTGCATTTCTTGGAGCCCCACAGCAGTGGCTGGGTGAGACGTTATGTGGTCGTGCGCAGAC
Source organism: Brachyrhaphis roseni (assembly GCA_903066815.1). Taxonomy (NCBI): domain Eukaryota; kingdom Metazoa; phylum Chordata; class Actinopteri; order Cyprinodontiformes; family Poeciliidae; genus Brachyrhaphis; species Brachyrhaphis roseni. Next base: position 42,364 of record CAEFZY010039666.1, read on the forward strand.
CCTACGTCTACCTGTACCGCAGCGAGAGGGACAATGTGGAGAGGGCTGTCATCAACCTGTCCTCAGCTAAAGTGGAATACAGTGAAGATAAACAGACATTACTGCGGGTATGTGTCAACGTTTGTGCAAGTATGAAATAAACATGCTTACTTCTGCAACAGAGTTTAGCTGTTACAGAAAGTGAACTTAAGTAACCATTGACAACATATGTAACATCTGCAGACTCCTAACACATTTGCGGTGTGCACTGAGCATCGTGGGATACTGCTGCAGGCCGCCAACGACAAAGAGATGCATGACTGGCTGTATGCCTTTAACCCTCTGTTAGCTGGTACCATCAGGTAGGTGATGGTGCTAGATTAAAGTTACTATTTAAAGCATCTGGAAAGTTTTATCAATTTCTTTGAAAGGATTCCTGTATATCACTCTAAAAACGATTAATTCTAGAAATGTACCAATAAGATAATTTTGGTTTGATTTGACCTGATTATACTTATTTCATTTTTTTCTTTTCCACGACCTAGAATATAAATACAACATGGGAAATAGTCTCTTCAAGCCTCCTTCTCTTGATTGGTGATTATTATTTAATTACTGTACAATAGACTTTTACTATTATATTAAAACTAGGACAAATTTATAAGTAAATTACCATGTTAAGCTATCTTTTAGCATTTTATAGTGGTGATTAGTGAGCTGGGTACAGTTTAAATAGCTAGCATTTTAAAAATAGAAATCTATGTTTGCATATTCTTGAAAGAATGTAGATCCTTACCTTAATCTTAACCTGAGATTTCTAAATGGCTACCAGTATTTTCAAAACCAGCATAGTTTTTAGAATGGCAATGCAATCAGAGTAGCTTTGCTGTACTCTGATTAACACTCTTGTTATCTGCTGAAAGTCTAGCTTTCTCTCACTTTTTCACAGCCTGGCATCCAATTTCCTTTTGAATAACTTCCTGCTTCTCTTTGTTTCTTCCAAATTTATTTTAAACAACAGATTGATGCCATAAATTAGCGAAATGAGTAGCTTTCTGTTTCTGGAACAACATCCACCGTGCGGTGCTGATGTTAGCGCAACCTGGAAAAAAGAAACGATTGACTGTATAGTTTCCAGCCTGGGGCATGTCTGAATGTCGCTCTTGGTCCTCTTGTAATCCCTCAAAGTGAGCTAGAAAGATAATCTGTTTGGGTTTTCTTTCTGGGCCTATGAGCTCCATTACCTAAACTCAAAGCTAAAGACAATTGATTTATGGAAAAAAATTAATGTATGTAGCATATTTTGCCTTATTTACCTTAATAAATGGAAAGTTACCATAAGTCCATTTTAGTCAGTACTAAAATTGTTTTGTAATTTTTATTAAAACATATGAACATTTCTTTGAACTCAATGGACATTAACCAGTAGAAATATTCCTTAACATAATTTGCCAACGTGATACACATAATATACCACTCTGCTTTCTTTCTTCCTTTAGGTCCAAGCTCTCCAGGAGAAAGTCAGTCCAGTCGCTCCCGGCTGCTCAGCGGATCTAACAGGTGAACCAGCCTTGAGGAACAACAGCAAAGGAACAAACAATCTCAAAAGCTCATGTCAGCATCCTCCTCTAATAAACACAAACCTTATAGCAAATGTTTCCATAGATATGGTGACCAGCCCTGTCTCAAGAATAACTTGATTACTCTGTTGAGAACCCAACCTTGGTCTGTTTTTGCAGTCGCCTCCTCCAACCTTGCATGATATGCTCCCTTTTGATCTTTAGAAGAGTTTACAAGAAAAACTAACAACGCAAACCTGATTATTAACTTTTTTCTGATGGACGTTTGGAGCTTGTTCTGAATAGTTTTAATGTACTTGTAGGAATAGGTTATCCGTAAGACTACCCGTTTCCTGTAAAAAGATGTGTGGCCAGTTCCTCTTTTATCATTACTAAAAATAGGTCCTTGTAGTAAACCAGACATTTACCACTTACTGCATCAGAAAGGCAAATGGAAAGCATCAGCCTGAATTCTTCTCCATGTAGACCTGTGTACAGTGTGGGGATGATAGCTTCATATACGTCATACATATACTGTAAAATACCTCAGTTTGGATCTGCTTGATGCAGCATGAAATTCTTCACTGCAGAAACATCAGATGGCAAAGAGGAAATCTACTGTTCCTCATTATTTTAGCTCAAAAGTAGCATGAGAAGGTATCTGAAAGGACAAGGGGATGTTCTTCCTGTGTGGTCTCATTAAATAATTTTGTGAAAACTGGATTCATTGGCTCAACTAAGGCAAAAATAATTCACTATAAGGAGAGATAACTTTTGTCCTTGCCTGGCATTTTGGTATGTCTTTGTTTATTTCAAGCTATTGTATATTTTCTGCACTGTTGTTTATTTGTGACAAGACCACTGTTTTGTTGCATGGCACTTTATAGTCTTTATTGAATTAATGCATTTTTTACTGTTTTATTTTAACCAAAGCACCGTTCTGTGTCATATTATATTGCTCGTATGTGTCAGCTGGTACATTACTTTACAATGCACTTTCTATGTTGAAAATTTCACTTTTATTTACTAATGCAAAGAAAATTGATTAAAAGATAAATATCACCCTGAGGCTTACAAAGAAAATAATAAACCAAATCAGGATTGTCATTTCCCTGAACAAAGATTATCACAGCCTAAACTTCATAAAATGTGGTTTTGGCGCCTGTGAAGACGAGTAAGCAACAAAGAGTTTCTTATGTTTTAAGTTTTTTCTATTTATTTCCAAGCTCGTTATCTTTTTATTAAAGCTTCATATTTAATAAGAGACAAAATAACTCAGTTTGCCCTTTTACTTGGGTAAGTTCACATGCTGATGCTCACAGAGATTCCTTCTTTAGGGAACACTGACCTCATGATTTCCAGTTTCTATTTTACCTACAAATAAGTATCCGTAAATAAAAACAGAGTAAAGCACTTATTTTCTCAATTAGAGCTGCAACACAGACTAAAATGACTTACTTTGGTGTAAAAAACTTGGACCTTTGATTGGTTTAGAGCGCGTTGCACCGTGTAGTGCCTCCTTATCTTCACCCCATTCTCTCTACTTCTTCCCTCAACTTTAAATAGCGATGCTGAAGTTAATTACAAGTGATAAAAAAATCTTTCTTTTTTCATGATCTATGTCAATGTTTTTAGGGGTACATATTATCAAAGAATCCCTAAGCACTGTAAAAGTTTTGCATTTATAAGTAGACTTGTTAGCTTTTGAACAACATTATGGATTAAATACTTTGAATCTGTTGTAGACGGAGACTTGTGGCAGAATGTGGGGCAGTATGATTAGCTGTATGTAGCTATGAACTTCAGGTCCAGAGATTCTTTACTGCTGATGATACCTTCCTGTATTTTACCAAGATGGCCCAAAATATTACTTTGAATGTGTCAGTGAAGGACAGATTTATATGTAAGAGAAAGCATAATAGGTTGACATAAAGCATCTTTCTGAATAAAGCTCTGGTCAGCCAGCCAGGTGTCCATTTCATTGTAGTTCTTGCTTTCCTTTTGTCCTGCCAGGACCAGATTGTGGGTAAACTTGACTTATAGTCAGCAAACAAGTGAGTCTGTGTGCCACAGGTCAACCAACCTGTTGAGCAATGCAGCCTAACACTGTGAAAGCTGTCTGCCTGTTTTATAATATCTCATGGTGGCACTGGACAAACATACTGTGTGGCATGCAATATTTGGGACATCTTGGTATAATCATTTTGTATGTTTTTCTACATGTTATCTGGTGATAGATGGAACTGATGCGAAGTTTTATTTAATAAAATTGTACGAACAGAATGTTTGTTAAACCTGTTTTGCACTCGTGCACAATGCATCTTTATTAGTTTCATTGTTATTAATCGATTTTTTAATTGAAAACCATGATTTGCTTTCAATTCTGTTGTGGTCCTAATCTTAAAAAGATGATTAAAACTCTTTTTTGCTTTCACAGACAAAGCACCACCACAGTTCAAACAACCATTTATTTTTCAAGCAGGCAGCTTGCATTGCTTCAAGTCCAAAATGTGCAAGACTTTCATGTAAAAAGATCTGAGATTGAAGCAGTAATTGTTTAAATGACATATGAGTTGATGGTTTATTATCTGGCTTGCTTTATCTGTCACAATTGAGGATCAAAGCATGCTGGTCCTTTTTTCTTCATTGGATCTTGTCCTTCTCTCCTGCCTTACAGCTTGCTAATGACAACAGCTTTCCACCCCTGAAGTGCTGCTTGTAAAGTATTGTCATTCATGATCCCTGTAACAATTAACTGGAAACCTTCCTCTTGGCTCTGTCTTGTATATAAATTGAGATTTCCGTGTTGGGTCTTATCGCACAGATGGTATTAACTCCTTATTTCCTCTGTGTATCATCAAATTGTCTCCTGCTTTGTCAAGTGTCCCGGCAGAGTGAGGAATAGTGATGAGGGGTTTGTTTTGTACCTGTTTGCTCGGCGTGGATGAGGTCTTCATATTAAAAGTGGGGGATGGTTCAGGATTTTTACTCTTGCTTGGAGTCACTTGACAGAAGCAGGTCTCAGCCTAAACACAGTGCTCACGTTTATCTTTTGAGTGTTCTGGAGTTCTTTCTCATGTCTGTGAACACATACCGGTAATTGTCAAAGAAATAAAATAAGGCAAACAAATAAATAAATGAGTGTTGAAACTTATGCACAATTTGCGTGTCGTGTGTTTATCAATGTTGTGAGTTTATATTGCTGAAGCTTATTGAAGGAACCGAATCAGGAAACTTGAAAATATTCCATCTTTATAGTTGCTCACAGATTAGGATTAGGTCCCTTTTACTTAAAGGGACCTAATTGATTCGCCAATAAATAGAATGCTGAAAGATTATTAAAATAACAAAAAATAGTTATTTAGATGTCATTTATGTGTCCCCAGTCAAAATGGCCTACATTTTGTTTTATATAAAATTCCCTGATTTATATTAAAAGTGCTGAAATTCTTTTTAGCAGATTATGTTACATCAAGCACATTGGTCTGGTGTAATATTTTCAATATGACTGTGTTTTTATTAGAAAATCATTATAATTAACAGAACTAAAGGCTTGAAAAGATCAGTCCAAGTGTAATTAATCTATATAATGTATTTCACTTAGTCCCAAACAAATTGACTTTTATATAATACAAACATATAAAATTTCTTTGTTTTCATGTTGTCAAACAAAATGCCTTAAACATTGGACGTGAATGATTGTGTTTGGGTGGACATATCAACCCTGTTAATGGATAATGGCTCTTCTCATGTCTGTTGCATAACAGCTTGTGCTGTTCTTCAAGGTGGACACATGGGCTAAGCCTTTGTGAGGCTTTCTCTGTGCAGGACTTCTATTATTGATTACATTATCACCATGTTCTCTGCTGCAACACAGTAACACTAAAGTCCCATTAACAGAGGTAAGAAAACCGGGCTTGATACAAAGAGGCCCCAGACAGAGGCAGGGGCCGTTGCCTCTCATATTTCTCTTCCTGTATTTGTCTCTACATCCTATGTGCACACTGTACTTTTTTACAGTGACAGCACATTTTTGGATAAGTTTAATTATAGCATCTGGTAAATTAGATCTATTAAAAGAAAAAAAAAACTTTAAAGCGATGGAAAAAAATTGTGATGGCAGTGAAAGAGAGAAAAAAGGGACAAGAGTAACTAAACTCTGTAACTGAGTCATTATTTAATGAGTACTGTGCAAAATTCTCCATCCATCTGTTAATTTTTGAACCTTTACTTTCCAAGTTCAAAGTATTTCTTGTAACCCTTCAAAATATTATCTAGCAGTGTACCTTACATTTAGAGGCTCTTTTTAAATTGTGCAATGGGACACTTGACTGCTTAATCAGTCACTTTTGCTGATTCTTGCAGCTGATTTCTTTGAAATCTGACCATTTTGAGATCTATTAGTTTTTAAGATAATGTGGTGACCTATGAATCATTCAGACATAAGATAAGTATTGTTTTATAATTGAAAATGTAGGAAAAAAACAATTTTACTTTACACGCATTGTTATGAGCAAACTCCCACAAAGACACAAATTGCTTCCAATTCTTTAGTTGAATATATGAATAATATTAGATATATCCATTTTTCTCACCTGCAATAGTATTTTAGTGCTAATGATATGATACTATGTACTGGAAAGCATAAGGACTAGATGGTTACAAAATACCCTCCAAAGGCCTAAGAAGAACTGTGGTAGTTTTGGGTACCTGAGGTGATTTTGTAATTTTATTTAGTCAAAATCTGACTCAATACTTAGAAAATGTGCCAGATAGAAATATTAATAAAACAAATATTTGTATCCAATCTTTAATTTCTGGTGATGCACTGCTCTCCTTCAGTTCATCACCATCATGACCCACAAAATGGTGCCCATAGCTTTGTGATTCTCAGACTAGTGCCAGTAGGGGTCGCCAAATCGACACAAACCAACTGCAAGTGTTGGGAAAGACATACTACCACCATTAAGGGGCATGCTGCACTGATCATATACACTCTACACACACACACTTACACCTGATGGTGTGTGTTCAGTACTCTACAGCATTTTATCCCCCACATACATTCACAGAGCTATCGTTTCTATACCTCCAGGTCCCAGTCATCCTATCCCACTGCTTTAATTATGCACACTCAGAGGGCCCCCCTGTCTGAGGTTTGGATCCAGTTGAAGCTGCTCACTGGCTTTATTGGTAGTTGGCTTCCACAAGGCAAAGAGCAAGACGTGTGTTTTCTTCTCTTGTGTTTTCAGCTGAATGTTTCTCTTGTTAGTTTACGTTTTGCGTGCTGTTGGCATCCTTATTACACTGCAGGGGAGCAAAATGTAAGTGTGAGTAGAATTTTGCTTATAATTTTCAGTGGAATGTTTATAATATTGTTTATCTTTTTGAATTTTGGATCAATTAAAGGTGAGGCATTTCTAAAAATAGTTACCTAAGTTGCCAGTTTCTTTAAGACAAATATGTAAAGTAGTTTTTCTAATTTATCAAATTACTCTGCTATATTAATCTATGTAAAACAGGAAACCAGCATTGAGAAATAAATTAAATTTATACGAAGCATTAAGACTGTAATACATACAACTTCCAGAATAATGCAGTTCAATACGTGGATAAATCAAAACATTTCTTGAAGCAGATAATATGTTTGGATTCAGTATTCAAAGCAGTGTCTTTGTTGCTCCAACAGGCTTTCTTCTGCACTCTGCTGGGGGCTACTGTACATCCACTGTCCAGGCTCCAGTTTCACCACTTCCTGTCTCAGTTTCAAGCACTACAGCCTATGTCTTTACATTAACTCAGTGTGTGTTTGCTGTTAGACAATATTTATCTCCTGGCTGATTGTTGTGAAGCTGTGTCTCATTTGTGAAGCATTTCCTTATTTACCTGTTATAGTGGTCTCTTTTGTCTTTTCAACAGAGGGGCTGCTCCTTCTTGGATCTGCCAGAGTGTGAGATAGGAGAAAAAGAATGGAGAACAATAAGGTGACCATTCATCTGAAATAAAAATCTCCTCAGAGGAAGGAAAATGAAATGCTTTGAAATGCACTAATTGCTACCTTGCATTGAAGATTAAAACTAAAGTAAGGTAGTGTGAAGGAATATAATTATGTTAATAGTTATAAATTATGTTGTTTGGTCGATTCGATTCATTAAAGGAATATTTTGGAACCAGAACATGATGAAACAAAAACTGCATATTGGTTCAGTTGTCCTTTAGAGCATTGTTCATGCCTGCTGTGTCTCCCCAGCAGCCAGTGAAGGAGGTTCTCCCCCTGCCTCGCCACCCCACCCCACTTCCTGTGACCTCCACCTCTCCAAACCCTGTTGCCTCCTCAAAAAAACACACTACTGGGTCCATCCAGCAGATTCAACTGGCCTCCTCAGGTAATGAGGCCAGACATACGTCTAAGCTTCTGGCAGATTACAACTGCTAGTTTCACCTGCTCAAAAAATAGGAAGAATATAGTATGTGTTCAAACTTACCAATAAATGGTTACCCACTCAAGGCTGGGAAAGGTGAGCATTAATTAAAGACGCAGAAGGGGTCTTCAGTAACACTGGAGAAGTTACAGAAATCCACAGCCCAGCTGGGAGCATCTATCAACAGAGCAACTATTACCATGTACTCAACAAATCAGATTTTGATACAGCAATGAAAAGAAGTTTGACATTATATCTTTTTTAAAATATGTTGTTCACATATTTAAAAACAGATTGTCACACATTGCCCTAAGCCAGTCTCTAAGCCATATTTGTAAAACTATATGATTTTACCTTTCACCTTTGTTGTATTTGCTTACAGTGGTGACATCCTTCAATCACCTGAGGCCTCCAGAGAGAGACCTCACGCCGATGTCTCGGATGAAGCCTATTAAATCGCTGAAGCATGCCGGCTTAACTGCAGTCTTCACCGGGCAAACTGTGAGTCATGTGGTGCAGTGAACATTACACCCTCCTAAAAGTTCAACCCATCCTGAATAAAAATATCCTCTTGCCAGAAGAATCGCAATTACATAATTAGAAAGATAAAAACAGTGTTCAGCATTTTAACTCAAAAATTAAAGCTTTTAATAACAATGGTCATCTCTTAAATTTTTAAACGATTAAAAGGCGCCTGCAAATTAAATTAAATCAAATGGATAAACTGCAGTTTGTCAAAAATATAAATGTTGCTGTGCAAATAATAAAAAAGGGTTGCTGGTGCCTATCTCCAGCGTCAACAGGTGAGAGGCGGGGTAGACCCTGGACAGGTCGCCAGTCCATCGCAGTATCATAAAAATATTAGTCAAATATATGAACTTATTTTTTGTCTGCTTATAATATCTTAACATGCATGGCTAAATATCCAGACATCAGTGGCATCACTATTGTGTCATTGGAAACCCATAGTGGCTTGACAATGAGGAGGTGCAGGAGGAGGTGGAGGAGGAGGTACCAAGTGTCAACATGATCTTGGCTGACATTGACTCCCTGGTGCCAACCCACGATGAAACTGGACGCCCCATACCCGAATGGAAACGGCAGGTGATGGTTCGGCAGCTCCAGGTCAGGATGCAAGATGAAGAGATAGAGGAGGCACAGGTACTCCTTCATTGTTTTGTGTGGGGGAAAAAAAAAGACAAAGCACACTGTTTTAGAAAGAAAACAATCATTCTGAATGTCCAAAATGATAAATGCTTTTTAATTTGACAATCCTCGAAAGATGAGACGTTTTTTTAATGCAAACAGCCCCAGAGAAAGTGATGTTTATATACATTTTGAGTGAAACATATTAATGGTTTTCTGTCCAGTTTTGATAACGTTGAGAGAAACTACAGAAAAATTACAATTTGGAAGACCACACAAACTTTGGAGGTCTGAAACTATCGAGCTTGCGAAATATCGCAAAACTCTATAAACTCTGCACATAAAATGCTTTATCAACCTTCTCTGTGATTTTTGGTGTTTTTCTTTGTGGATGAGTTGCTGTTGGTTCTGATCCCTTTGAAGGACATTTTACATGTGGCCTTATTTCCCTGGTGGCTTCCTATCACAGTCTTTCAATGCTGAAATTCACAGATCTCCCATTCTTTAACAAAACAGTGTGCATAAGACCTGAATTTAATGATTTGGATGTTTGATCCGATACTTTTGTCAACATAGTGCATGTCATCAGATGTTAACCCCTTTTATTATCTTCTGTACTTTTGTGCAAAATGCTAAACTTTTATTAAAAAAAAAAATCATGCATCAGAATTGTGAATTATCTTTGTTTTTTTTTTTTGTTTTTTTTTTTACAGAATATGTTGAATGGCTACATGCCACTGGATTCCTGGAAATACTCCCAGACTCACAATGCCATCTTAGGGCCCTTTGGTGAACTCCTAAATGAGGAAGATCTGGTTTACTTGCAGCAGCAAATTGAGTCTGTTTCTCTGCAGAAACGCTGCCAGGCTTATGAATTAGAGTTGACCAGGCTAACCGAGGAGTTAAAGGCAATCTTACCTGACCCTATCGTCAATATTTCCCTCAACAAGGAGATTCTACAAAGAATGGACTCTGAGGGAAAAATGCCCTTGACTCTACCCATCTGGTGTGATCGTGTCTCAGAGATTGTCAAGAACATGTCTCTGCTGGTGACCAATCTGACTAAAACTCAGAGAAAAGAAAGTGAGTGGCGGTCGGTGGGAGGAATGGTTGAAGGGATGAAGAGTTTGCAGGAAAATATAATTGCCTCTGAAATTGATTTGGACTCAAGATTGATGCAAAATAGCCAAGAAAAGGCGTCTGCATCTGCGGGGACATCCAGTGGATGTAGGATACCCCATATTGGGATGGCATCTGCTTTCAGCCATCGCTTGGAGAGCAGCAGCTGCAATAGAGAAAAGAGAGAGAAGGTGGAGAGGGAGATCCAGCAGTCTGGTGTGTCAGTAAAAAACCTTAGGTCCAACTTTGAGGGTCAGATTGGAAGCATTTACCCCTTTGCTGGGGTTGTACATGGAGCACAGCGGCTGAAGGGGAAGAATTGGATTGGACCATCAGCGGGAAGCAGTGATGATGTGAACACACACCTTAGTCATGACGCCATTAAAACCTGTGGAGCTGTGATGGAGACCACCAGCTTAAGGAAAGAGCGAATAGTTGTGTTATTCTTGAGTCACTGGAAAAAGTCTGCATATGCCATTTCAATGAGAGCAGCAAGACAGAGACAAGAAAAACTTGCAGCATCAGGGAAAGTGGCTACGGCTCAGCTGAAACAGAACCCCCACTCTCTGTTCCGGTTCTGCCAACAACGAGGTGCAGTGGACAAAATCGTAAACTCCTGGAGGAATAAGCTAGAGTTAAAGTACACTCCAAAATCCCATTTGGTCTCCTCACAAAATTCATGTAACTCCCATGTTACCTACTCCCCAGAGCAGTTCTTGCCAGACACGGATGGAGTCGCAATGAGTCACGACAGCTTGACCCTTGACCTTTTCATGCTGGGTTATTTCCACATCTTAGAACAAGACCTGTCTGCTGAGGAAAGGAAGATGAGACATCTCCTCTGCTTTGAGGTTTTTGACCATGTCAGCTTCTTCCCCTGGGAGAAGGTGCGGGATTTCCACAAGGCTGTTCTCCAGGAAATTCAGTCTGGGAGGCGGCAGTGGAGCGACGGCTTTGAAGACCTCAAAACTCAATTCTTCGGCGAATCGACAACGTGTCGCTGCCCATCGTCATTGGTGCCAGACTTTGAACCTGTACCCAAGGTTATAGTCCAAAATGCAACTCCAGATGAGAGCGGCAGTGACACAGACTTTTCCTGTTTCAATAATGAAGATATATGTAAATATATCGATCGCAGTTTTGCTTTCTGGAAAGAGAAAGAGGCGGAACTGTTTGACTTTGAACACTGAGCTAAAATTTGATGGGATTTTTTTTGGGGACAAAATGATATTGAAGAGCTTGTTTTAAAAAAGAGATGAATCCTAAATAAAACACTGATTGTTGATCGTTGATGAACGGTTATTGCAAACAAAAGTTACTGTAAAACTTCAGTATTTTGAAGAACCTTTACCAATTCTGCAAATAGAGAAAATGCATTTGAATTTTAGATTTTTATATACTCAATGTCTACAGATGTCCAAGGTCTCCAACTGCAGTTTTGTTGAACACAATTAACCCTTTCATGCATGGCGGTCACTGCAGTGGACAGTTATCTTAAAGCCATTTTCTTGTGTTTCATGTCGATTTTTATGCACACAGACCACAAATGTGGACACCAGTGAATCATACAATGCAGTATCAACTACTGGCCATCCACTGTAAATGCAAAAAAATATTTATTAATATATATTTCTTAATAAATATTTCTTAAATCCAAATCCAACAACAAAGCTACTCAGCAATATCCAGTTCCTACTTCTACTTCAGAGGACTCTTGCAGGTAAAATATATATATATTGTCACATTATGTAACCCCTAAAAATTAATACCAGTGATGTATTTTCCAAATAACAACCTTGTATTATGAGAAAAATACAACTGATCACCTACAATTTAAGTATTTATTTGTACAAAATTTGTTTTCCACCTTTTTTATGCCTTAAGTAAAAAATAATAATAATAATTGGAAAAGAATCCTGACATAAAGGTTCAGAATTCATGGAGGGTTAACAGTAAGATTATATCCCTAATTATATTATTATAGGAAATAAAAACACGGGATTTAAGATATATGACCAACAAAGAACGATATTTTTAGCACAGAAAGGTTGTCTTAATCAAAAATGTGTTTACTGTCTACTTAAAGATTCTTATTTCCAAGGCCCTAATTTTAACTTGATAAATTAATTCAGAGCCAATTATCTTATATATAT
>CAEFZY010039671.1:0-10999 GCA_903066815.1 Brachyrhaphis roseni
GGTTCTGAGTCAAACCAACCTGTTCCCCTCCTGGCCTGTGGGGGCGCTGCACCAAGAACCACTGAAGGAAACGACACTAAAACCTCTGAGAGCAACTTCCTTCTTCACCAGATGGAAACAAGATGGAGGATCAGATTTTAGTGTTGGAGGATTTCTCTTTAGTCTTTGGCTGAAGACCAGGAGACATTTCTGCTGCTAGCGCTAGGCTAGCATGTTAGCTTGGGTTGTATTTACCCAGAATGCCCTGTGCTGTGGTTCACTTCAGTTGATCCAGAATGCTGCTGCTGGTGTTCTCACTGAAACCAACGACAGAGAATTAGAGCCATTGTAGATGGAATAAAAATGGAGAAAATTTCCACAAAAAAATGTGGAAATTTGTTTCTCTGACCCAAAGTGAAACCTGCAACAACCTGAAACCAAAGAAATGATGGAGGACCAAACATAAGATGAGATCATCCTGAGGACTTCCTGTTTCAGATTATTTACTGACTAATTAATTCCTCATTATATCTGAGAACTGGAACCAGTTAGAGGATGGCTTACATATTGATCTCATATTGATCAGAGCGTGCCGTTGGGTTGGAGCCGGTCTGACTGACCAGGTTCTGTTCAGACGGGTCGCCCTGTAGCAAAGCAGCGCTGGCGTTCTGATCGACAAGAGAGCAGAAAATATTCAAACATCTTTGTGTGATAAGAAAACAGATTTTCCAGCAGAATTTACTGCTGAATCCCAGAAAGCAGGACGATGCGGTTTGGGTTCTAACCGAGTTAAAAGGTGAGTTTGTCTGTAAATGTATGAGGGAGATGGATTTACCTTTTCTTACTGATGCCACGGCAGAGAGGCTGCTGGGACGGCGGCGAGAAACATGCAAACTGCTTTCCTGGCAAAAACAGACCAGAGAAAAATTCAGTTAGCTGCAAGAAAACAGCAGAAATATTCCTGCTTCACCCTCCATGAAACGCAACAAAGTTCACTGCAAAAAACAGCGTCTTTTAAAACTAGGATTAAATTTTAATCTGAGTTTTAAATGAAATTAGCATCAACAAATAGAAATTATTTTCATTAACTTCAAGTTCTTCAGTTGATAATATTCATAAAGGAATTATGAGAAAAGTTAGGAGATCCCAACAACGATCAGCTCATTTATTTATGTGTAAAAGAGGTAATGTGGAGCAGTCTTCAGCAGTCAGCGTCTAACTGCAGCGCTGTAATGTTTCATATTAATCTCTTCAAAAAGCCTCACCTGCTATATTACTAAACAATGAAAGGAATGTCCAGTACCTTCCACACTACAAGTCACATTTATTTTAGTTTGGCCGGTCCTGGAGGTTTCGGATTGTAAAAGATTGTAAACATGTTCTGGTTGGTTCGGTGCTGAAATGGTTTGGATTGGAACCAGTTTGGTGATGATGACATTTGGGGCGTTCCTCAGGGCTCCACTTTGGCTCACTTTTATTCAACAGTTCCATGATTTTAATACAAACGTTTTAACAGCTTCCTTCATCTGGTGACCAGCCTGTTGCTTTCAACAACTATAAAATCCATCCACAGACCGCGGCGGCCATCTTTACTGCCGTAAACAGAGCGCTGCGGCGGCCATCTTTACTGCCGTAAACGGAGCGCTGCGGCGGCCATCTTTACTGCCATAAACGGAGCGCTGCGGCGGCCATCTTTACTGCCATAAACGAAGCGCTGCGGCGGCCATCTTTACTGCCATAAACAGAACGCTGCGGCGGCCATCTTTACTGCCGTAAACATAGCGCTGCGGCGGCCATCTTTACTGCCATAAACGAAGCGCTGCGGCGGCCATCTTTACTGCCATAAACATAGCGCTGCGGCAGCCATCTTTACTGCCGTAAACGGAGCGCTGCGGCGGCCATCTTTACTGCCATAAATGGAGCGCTGCGGCGGCCATCTTTACTGCCATAAACGGAGCGCTGCGGCGGCCATCTTTATTTCCATAAACAGAGCGCTGCGGCGGCCATCTTTACTGCCATAAACAGAGCGCTGCGGCGGCCATCTTTACTTCCGTAAACATAGCGCTGCGGCGGCCATCTTTCCTGCCTAAACAGAACGCTGCAGGGGGACAGCTGCGTTCTTCTTCTGCAGGTCACTTTGGGGTCGGAAAACGTTACACAAACTGTGGTTCAGTTAACTAGTAGTTAACTGAACTACTAGTTAGTTAACTAGTAGTTAACTAACAGTAGTTACTTACTTATTAGTTAACTAACTAGTAGTTAACTAGTGATTTGAATTATTTTGATCAAATCACGTAGAGCTTTTACATAAAATGATTCAATGAGACCGGAGAGTTTGCAGAGAACCCTGATGCTGTGAGGTAGCTGCAGGGCAGCAGCGCCCCCCGGAGGAACACTGAGGTAACGCTCCTCCTCCACTCAGATCGCTCCTAATAGCTTTTATCTGTTTTTAGTCAGCAGGCGGCTTGTTGTTGAGCTCTGTGTCCAAAACAAACCTCCCTCCTCACCCAGAGAGTGGGAGTCCAGTTGGTGGTGTGAAGAACGGCATTGTGGGTAAATGTCACAGAGAGCCTTCTGTTCTAGATTTGACTCAGTGTACAGAGAAAAAACGTTCTGTCAGGTTCAGACGGAGACAGACAGAACGGCAGCAAGGATTTACACTCACTGCCTTTCGGTGTTTAACCCACCAGAACCATTTAGCTGGGAGCTGACCTCTGCCTGACCTCTGCCTGACCTCTGCCTGTTCTGGTACTGTTTGTCCTCTGAAATATTTTACATTTAATCTCTTCTTGAAACATTCTTCACATTTACTTGAAAGCTCTCGTCTGTTCATTCAGATTTTTAATAACATTTGGTGGAAAAACTCCTTTAAGCTCCACATTTTGTCGAATTACAAACTCAAATCTCAATAAATTTCACTGAGATTTGTTATGATGGCTCAACAGTGGAAATGAAAAAATAAAAATGTGAAAAGTGTTTCCTAATAAACACCTGCCGGAACCAACCTGCAGCTCTGCACATGTGCAGAATTTGACTAGGCCGTTCTAAAACACAAAGCAAGAGTTCCAAATAAATGTAAAGAATAATTACAACCTTGTACATAAACTTGTTATCCTTTTCACATTTTATCACATTATAGTTTCAAACATTCTACCACAGCAATAAGCTTTAGCTGAAGCTAACTCTTCCCTCTCCACCATAGCTAGCATTAATTAGCCGTGCTAATTCAACTCAAAGCAAATGCTACAGTAAACCTCAACAAGTAATAAACATTTTTAAAATCATTTTTCACCATGAATATGAAAGAAAATAGAGATAATACTTTATATTAACCAGGAATTAAATGAAATGCCCTCAGCTAGCCAGCTAGCATCATTCTGGACAGTATGCTAATAAAGTGTAGCCATAAAGAGAAAGAACAAAACATCTATTTACTCATTTATAACATCAGATATAAATGAAAACTCCATTGGGTTGCTAAGAAAACCTCTGACTGAAACTGAACCTTTCCTCTGTTGTTTCTGCAGCCTGGAAAACAGAACAAAACCTTTCAGAGGTGCAAAAATATCAAAGTCTCACTTTCCAACCGGACAGCTGGCCACATGCTGAATGTCATAAAGCCTGAACCAAAATCCTTCCAGGAAGATTTCAGCAGAAGCCAAATGAGCCATCAACGTTTCTGCTTCTCTGTTTTCAGTCGGCTTCAGGCTGGCAGCTCATAGTTTTACTCATTTACAGAGAAAAACAGAAAAATGAACCTGAGAACGCCTCCAAAAGATTCAGAAAGCTTTTAAAACCAGTGGACTTCTAGCGCTAGGCTAGCACGTTAGCTTTGGTTGCATTTACCCAGAATGCCCTGCACTGTAGTCCACTTCCTGCTGTTGAAGCGGTCTCCGGTCCGCTTGGTGTTCACATTCAACCTGAACCTAGACCAAGGTTTGGAGGTCAGAGGTCAATTAGTATTCACACCTGACCAATCGAACCGGACTTTGACTAGGCAGATAGATTGGAGTTGGGTTAAGGTGGACTGGACACCTTTAATTGAAGTTAGGAGTAAAATACGGAGCAGAAACATTTTATTTACATTCTACTTATGCAACAAGTGTAAACTGCGTCTCTTTAGGACTCGATAACACACACACGCACCCCCACACACACACACCCCCCCCCACACACACACACACCTCCGCTCTCTGCAGGTGTTTTGGAGGGAAGCAAATGAAAGTTGGCGTTTCCAGTCATGGCTGACGTCAGGTTGCCTCCCATCATGGCGCTGCGCCCGCTGACAGAGCGAGCCATCTGGGCCCCTCCGCCCGCCCTCTGGGCCGTCGGCCAGACTGGGAGGACTGGGAGGTCTGGTGGGTCGCTCGCCAAGCTGCAGCGTTTCTGTCATTTCAGCGGCTCGATCCTCCAGATCGGTTTCAGCTCCACGGACTGCTGAGTTCCACTAAGACCTGAAATAATCACATTTCATATGAATCTGTCTCCAAAGGATCAAAATGAACTTAAATACAGGATCACAGTTTATTGTTTCACCTTCTGTATGTCTTGTATCAGAATTTCTCTGTCTTTTCCAGTTGATTCCCAGGAACCTGCAGAACCATCTTTAGGTTTGAGATCTAGAATAATTTACACTCGATTTCCAGCAGCAGATGTGAATCATTTTTAGTTTTAAAAATGATTTTAAAAACTAAAAGAAAGTTTCTGCAAAGTAGGGATATTTCACTAAAAAATACAGACAAAGCTGTCAGAGTTGAAAACAACATCCAATTTTCTCCTAATTATTTTTTATGTAAAAGAGGGATGCAAGTGGAAAAATAATCAGCTCTATGATGCAACTTTAAATGAATTACTTACGGCTTTTAAAAATACCTAGATGATACAAAGATTGAACACAAATATTAATGGACTGATTAATGGGACAATACTGGCTCTCAGTCATAAACATTAATTCTCCCTGCCATTTATGCAACTGAAAACAGAAAAATATTTTGTTTTTAGCTCTTCAGTTTATTGATCAGCAAGTCAAAAACATTTTAGTTTGGCCAAAAAGGCCTTTAGGTCCAAGATTTAGGAAAGAAGAACACAATTTAATCAATTCTGATCAGTAAAATCAGTATTTATATCTTTATTTGAAAATGTTTCCTGTATTTATTCAAATTAATTAATTAAAAACAGATTTGCATGCAGCAAAGTTTACTTTGAGTTAAAGTCGCCAATCCTGCCAACAGGAAGCAGAAAGCCTCCAGATTTAAAGACAAATACTTTGAGTCAATATGTTCTATTTTAGGAAGATTTTACTTTCTGATCATTTTATCCCAATTATTATTAATGAACTGAAGTCTGGATATTAACTAAATATAGAGAAATGATCCAGATGACCGGATCTGGAGTCCAATCATCCTGATCCTTCATGTGGAACCAACTGTTCAATGCAACGTTCTGCAGGGAAACTTTATAACGTAACACTTCAACTCTTTAACCAATCAATAACAGAAATCAATGCACTGATTAAGTCTTGAGGTTAAATGGCCCAATAGAACTAAAATTCAAATAAAAGAAGCAACACAATGCAGTAATTTAATAAAAATCAACATTTATTATAAAAATACATCCAACAGTCGAGTGAATTTGAGGATTCATTAGAAACATGGAGACAAAGCAAAGCGACGTTCCTTAAATCCAGACCGAGGTTCTCCTGTTGGGGGCCGTGTGTGTGTGTGTGTGCGCGTGTCGGGGTGTGTGTGTGTGTGTGTGTGTGTGGGGGTGTGTGCGCGCGCGTGTGTCGGCACCACCAGGACATAAAAACCGAACAGGAAGTGAAGCTCCTTCAGACAGGAAATGAAGGAAACGGATCCTGAGGTCTTCCATACACACAGAGCCGGTTGCCATGGTAACGGCGTTGCGTGTCCAGGTCACATGGAGGAGGTCGCTTCAGAACAGTAAACCTGAGCAGATAATTACTGAAGAAATCTTTATAGTTTGGACACAGTCTCAAAAATTAGCATGTTGGTCTATCAGGTGTTTCCATATTTCCCATCAGCCACTTTAATTTCAGGCAGACATGGTTCAAGATGGCCGCTGTTTTTGAGTCTTTTAAATTAATTAGACACAAAATGTTCCCCATGAACTTTATGTCACATTACGTGTTTTGGTCGTCATATTTATACAACTTTAAAATAATAATATGTAAAAATCACAAACTGAGGATTCTGCTGCTAGCGAGGCTCACACTCGTCAACTGGAAGGAGAAGATGAGACAGTTGGCTCAGTAGCTAGCATTAGCTTCTGCTAGGTATTTCTAAGTCCTTAGTGGTTTAGCGTTAGCAGAGCTAATTTTTCTGTGTGTAGCATTAGCTTCTGCTAATATTTTTTATGTGCCTGGTGGTTTAGCATTAGCAGAGACACCATGCCGTGTTATTGGTTAGTGAAGCTAACTTTTGGTAAGCTGTGGCAACAACTAACAGTAATTACTGCAACACATTCTCCATGACGACCATTTTGAGAAATGTCCTCCAGAAACAAGATCAAGAAAATATTTATGTAGGCTATCATTTAACTGCCGATTTTAGTGTAAAAATTTACTATGGTAACCATGGTGGCCATATTGAATAATAAAAATATCAGTAAATATGATTTCT
Source organism: Brachyrhaphis roseni (assembly GCA_903066815.1). NCBI lineage: Eukaryota > Metazoa > Chordata > Actinopteri > Cyprinodontiformes > Poeciliidae > Brachyrhaphis > Brachyrhaphis roseni. Next base: position 6,621 of record CAEFZY010039671.1, read on the forward strand.
ATGGGTTGAATTACATAGCATTTGACAGTATTAATGTCTGATGAGATTTAGTCCCACTATAAATTTTCCTTGACGACCATCTTGAATTGTTCAGTAGCTAACAGTTGTTGATTGTATTTGCATGTTAAAGATTTAGTTTAAATAATCAATTCTCTGATATATAATGCGTCCGATCATAATCAAATTCAACAACTGGCCTTTTAAAAGATGAATTTTCTGCAAAGATTCAACTCATAATATTCCAGAAATTAAGAACTAGATCAGACTCACTAACAGGAAACGCTTGCATAGAGTCGCTAACGAGGCCAAAATCTGGGGTTCTCCAGATCAGGTATAAGCAGCTAATACCTTACGTCTCTTTTGTTTTCTCCTTGTTGAGCTGGTCCAGGAAGCTAAAGCTAACGGCTAATCTGAGGATTGTACCTACAATGATTTTCCTGTGTGAAAACTAAATACTAAAAAGGTTTAAAAAGCTCATTTTGTTTATTTTCACACTAAGTTTGTTTTCTGTTAGGCTCAATTCTCAGTGTTGGTTTCCCACAGGAAGATTATTGGTGGCGCACCGCCTCCAAGGTTGTACGACTAACAGTCCAACGATAACATGAAGATGATTTAAAGGTTCCTAGAATAATGTATGAGTGTCTGAGGCTGGAAGTGGTTTAGTTTGAATTTTCCTGGAAGCAGACAGGAAGTCAGCAGACAGGAAGTCAGCAGACAGGAAGTCAGCAGACAGGAAGTCAGCAGACAGGAAGTCAGCAGACAGGAAGTCAGCAGGCCTGCAGCATCTTCCTGAGCTCCTCGTCCACCCCGCGCTGCCCCAGTTGCTCCAGGCTGAAGTAGCGGTGTACCACGGCGTCGGCCGTCACCGCCACCAGCCGCACGCCGTGTGTGTCGTCGCCCAGCTGGCAGCCGATGGCCGAGGTCACCACCATGTCCAGACCGTCGTGGCAGCCGCCGGCGTTCCGGTGGTAATGACCCGAGAAGACGGCCGTCACGCCTGGGAGACGCAGAGAGAAAAGATTCATCACTCAGTTTGTTCTGTCCAGAACCAAAACTGAAAAAAGAACAGAATTAAAAACAGCAAAGCATTCAAATATTCATGTCATGTGACCCAGGTGGCCTAAATAAAGTAACACTCCCAGCTACAAATATTTAATACACGTCATCTGTGTTTTAAACAAAACACTGATCCTCAGAAATACATAGAGGCCCGGCGGGCCGGTACCAGAACCAGACCTGGATACTGTACCCGGTTGCCATGGAGACCAAACTGTAAAAAAAAAAATCAAACTGGGAAAAACATTAAAAACTACAAAAAATAAATGATTTGACAAAGAGAAAAGATATTTAAGATTAACAATTATACTAAAAAAAATAAAACAAAAAAATTATTTGATGATGAAAACTATTAAAAACATTCAGTTTAAATGTAAACGACGTCTGGAGGAAGCGGATCGGGTTCAGACCGGGTCAGGACCAGAACCGCTCACTGAAATCAGAGGAAGCGTCAGAGACGAATGAAACCTGATTATTTCTATGAAATCAGATTCTGTCTGCAGTCAGGAAGCAGGTGGCTCCAGGTGGCTCCAGGTCGGCTCCAGGTCGCTCCAGGTCACTCTAGGTCGGCTCCAGGTCGCTCCAGGTCGGCTCCAGGTCGCTCCAGGTCACTCCAGGTCGCTCCAGGTCACTCTAGGTCGGCTCCAGGTCGCTCCAGGTCGGCTCCAGGTCGGCTCCAGGTCGCTCCAGGTCACTCTAGGTCGGCTCCAGGTCGCTCCAGGTCACTCCAGGTCGCTCCAGGTCACTCTAGGTCGGCTCCAGGTCGGCTCCAGGTCACTTCAGGTCGGCTCCAGGTCACTTCAGGTCGGCTCCAGGTCGCTCCAGGTCACTCCAGATCGGCTCCAGGTCACTTCAGGTCACTCCAGGTCGTCTCCAGGTCAGCTCCAAGTCATTTTCAGGTGGCTCCTGATCAGCTCCAGGTCATTTCCAGGTTGCTCCAAGTCATTTCCAGGTCGCTCCAGGTCATTTCCAGGTCAGCTCCAGGTGGCTCCAGGTCATTTCCAGGTTATTTCCAGGTGGCTCCAGGTCATTTCCAGGTCGCTTCAAAGTTCTACTACTGATAATAATTTGATCCTGATGTGTTAAAATATGTAGTATTATCTATCTGCACACACACACACACACACACACCCACACACACACACACACACAGAGTCAGGCGCCTTATTCTTTCAGGAGAGCCTGAGGTCAGAAGCAAAGTGAGTCCAGCCACAGGAATCAGACGGTCGGAGCGAAACGCCGTTTGGTTCATTCAAAGCACAGAAACCAACTTTCAGGCAGCAGATGAATTATTTCCCGGTTCTGAACAATGTTCAGGTTTTATTGGTGCATCATAAAGAGTTTTCAGTGATTTTACACAATAAAAGATGAAATATTCCAGCTGCTGCTGAAGCCTCGTTTATCTCCCGGATAAATCGCATTAGAAGTTTCTAAGCTGATCCGTGTCGCCAGCTAGCTTAATGAAACTCCCAGAAGAAAGATGGCTGCCACGTCTCTGCTCTCCCATTTAACCAGTTTCAGTTGCAGGCTGGGTTCCAGTTACACCAGGACTCCCAGTTTAAAGCTGCTCTTCCTCAACAAATACCAGTAAGACTCTTACTGGGACGGGAAACCCAGCAGTTGACGTCTGATTTATGGAACCAGGAGAAGAAACGGCTGCGGCTGTAACCAGTTAACTGGTTAAAGGTCATTTCCATCATAATTCATTTATGGTTTCTGCTGCGTAGTTTTTATTTTTGTTAATAAAATGACAAATTTTAAATGAAAGTTAAAATTTTAATCCTAACTTTTATCTTTCAGATGGAAACTTACATTTAGATGATTTAATCTTTTAGCTGAAACAACAAAACAATATAATCGTTTATCCCAATAATTAGTGGAACGATTCATCGTTATTGTGACGGGTCAAACTGAAGCAACAATAATTAAAGAAAACTTTATTTCTGCTGCAAACCCTGCAGCTCAGAAGTTTTCATACACCTGTCTGCGGTTCGACGTGTTGGTGCCTCCCGTCTACTCGCTCTCATGTTGTTTGTTTGGGTTGAACTGAAATGAATTTTTTTGATGATAGAAGCTGATTCTGATTCTCGTCTGCTGTGAATCTTGATGCTCCAATAACAGTCAGCGTTGCAACTGAAGGGGCCTCTGACTGAAACCTCATCACTGTGCAGGCATGCTAACATGCTAACAGCTCAACATCCAGGCAGCAGAGACGATTTTCCTGGATGAGTCCATCAGCTGTTAGCAGCTCTGCTAATCCTCCTCCTTTGCTTTTGCTTCTCTTTAACCTCCGTCTGGCCATTCGGTCACAAAGTTGGGCAAAGACACGTTGGAGTCAGTGGAGGGGTTTCCAGTAAAGTTTAATGTTTTTCATGATTCTTTTGCATGATTTTCTCCACCAGGCAGGATGATTTATGAACCTCCTCTGCTACAAAACGTAATAAACGTCAGAAGCCGAAGCGGCTGCAGCAATAACGGCTCCATCCGATCGGCAGCAGGTTCACGCCCAGCAGCAGGTCCTGATGAGTCCTTAATGCACAGCTAATGTGGAGGAAACAAGGCCAGGCTGATGGATGTTCACAAATAACATCATTTACCACAGATGAGAGGAAAAATGACTCTTGCACATTTACTGGAGAAAACCAGCTTTTTTCTTCCAATTTACTGGAACCGGGTCGACCCAGATTCTGGTAGCAGTGGCTCACATTGACTCTGATCAGCAAAACTCATTCGCTGCCATGGGCACAAATATCACACAAACATTTAACTGAATGTTTATCATGTTTCTATATTAATAACCAACATGAGGAAAAGGACATCCTGACAGCCTGTGAGCTTTAGACATATTTAAATCTAATATGATTTAAATATGCAGAGCTGAGAAGAAATAAAAATGAAGAAAATATCTTAATTTTCCTACAAAGTCTGATTTATGGAGATGAATAAATGAGTACATTAGAACTATTCCTACATAAAACCTCTAGAATCACATCAGGTTCATCAGATCAGACAGACATGATGAGAATATCATGACTCAGCATTTTAAACATTCAGTCTGACGCTCCAGAACACCAGCCACTATCTGAACGCAACAGGAAGTGCTTTTATTTTGAAGAACCAGAAGTCTGTCTTACACCACTAGCTTAACATCCATCCATGCATCCATTCAAGGGGAACTTCCTTCACCTTCAGGTAGACCTGGTTCTATTGGGACCAAAACAACAACATCCAACCAAACCCTCTGACCAACCTGTTCCCCTCCTGGCCTGTGGGGGCGCTGCACCAAGAACCACTGAAGGAAACCACACAAAAACCTCTGAAGA
>CAEFZY010039685.1:0-45185 GCA_903066815.1 Brachyrhaphis roseni
AATTCACCATGTATGGTGAATACCATACTGTTCAGGTTATTAATAAATGTTAATTTTATGGTTAAAACAAAAATCGAAATTTTTTTTCCAATATAAGACATACCCCGAAAGTAAGACATATTGGTACTTTTGGGGGTAAAAAGAATGTAAGACACTGTCTTACTTTCGGGGAAACACGATATCAGGCATTATCATAGGTCTGTGATAGACCTCATTAAGTCTATCAGTCTTGATGAACATTGATAGAGGTAATTCTCTGTCTTCTCTTTGAGATAGAGCTGTAGGATTATGCAGGTGTCCCACATGTGTGCTGTATAAATGTACCATTAGCTCAAAAGAGGAACCAGTGAGGGAACGGACACATGCTGAGTCTTTATGTCCAACATGCTGACCACCTGGCTTCAGGAAAACTCCCCAGCCACCCACATTACAATTCCATCACTTCTCAGATTCGTGTGTTGTTGGTATCACTCCCTGACTGCCTCTGTGTCTGCCGATATTTCTTGTTAGTGGTCTGTTAGACAGTCAGGCCACTTCTATCTTCTGGTGTTGCTCTAGGCAGGGCCATGCAGAGACCTTTGGAGGGGCAGGGGCTAAAAGTTTAAAAAGGGCACATTGAACAACATCTTGAATCACTGTACAACAACAAAGCAACAACCCATAATAATCAAGAACCTAATATTCAATCGGGTCGTACTGTATCACTGTCATCATGTGGAGACGATGGAAAGCAAATACAGTCTGTGTTTCCTTGATGGGTATAAAGTTTCTGTTTCTGCTGCTGACAGAGCTGGAGGGCTGAGTTGATCTGAGACTGTAGCTGTTAAACAGACAATAAGAGAAAAGTTTGCTGGTTATGAAGCATGTTATGAAATAAGCAGATGTTGTGCCATTTTACCTAATAAGCCTTACTATGTCTGTTTTGCCTCCAACAACTTGGCTGCAGACTGCTTTGTCGATCAAAAAGGCTCAGAAAGGTTAACTCCACATTATTTCATGTTAGCACATCTGAGATCTAGAATTATAAGATAGAGACATCAAGGCAAAGAAAACTCAGTAGCTGCTGGACGGGCCCTCCAGACATTCAAGGGCCCCTATTATGGTTGAATTGCAACACAGACCACAGTTCTAAACCTGTAGCATTCATTTATTGAGTATGACAATGTTATTAAATTTTACTTAATGCATTTAACAGAGAATTTTTTTTAAATAAATAGTAGTATTAAGATTTAATTAGGAATTTTAGTTTGTAAAAGTTTAAAGAATCAACTTGATAGTTTAATTATTATGTTACCATGGCTACAATATAGTGTAATTTTTGTGTTTGTTCTGGGTTTGTTTACAGAAACATCATCACAATGTATTTGTGAACAAACATCACCGCGACGCAGCTCAAAGCTAGCTGCATCGCGGTGACAGTCGCAGTAGCGTTTTTTTTTATATCAAGATGTTTGGTAGCCAGACATTCTTCTATCTGTGGGTGGGACCAACTAAGGCTGCCTGTAGCGAACTGGGCATTTAGTCCAGCACTGAAGCAGCCTGATCAAGTTAAGGTTAGAAGTTTTCTCTGCAGCCAAAGCATTTCTGTGTTTACAGGTGAGGAGGCATTTCCCGCTATTGCAAGGAAAATTACAAAAAATAAATACAAACTTCAACATCAGATCCATGTTTTTATTCACAAACAAGTGTATGTTGGGAAAAAAATATTCTTGGCCATAATTTGATAGTGTATAAGGCGCAGATCCGTCCCCCTCCTCCTTCCCATCGACCCAGAGTCTGAACAACATGAAGGCAGAAACTGAGAGTCATTATTAGACTGAGGGCAGCCAGACTAGTTTATTTTGCTAAATTATTATATTTAGCTAAATGTTATTGTTGAGGGGCACACCCCCATCTTCCCCCCCAAACGCCCCCCCCCCACACCCCCCGCTCCGCAGGTGCCTGTTCCCTAGATGTGTCTGCATCTTGCAGATCATTAATGCAGTGTACCAAACAACATGCACATGAAACCATTTACTCTGAAACCCTAACCCTTCTGGTCTTCTGAACCGAATAGGACTAATAAAATGCTTTTCCACAACCAGTATGCTCCATGACACCATGGCAGGTCTTTTCGTTGCATGACAGTAAAGCATTGGCGATTACTTTACTGCAATCAGTACGGTTAAAACGGATATCCCCTCAGATTCCTTCTTCTTCTGCCGCTGCAGCAGATTCTTTGCGCTAGAGAGAAACGATGAGAGCTGTAAAGCAGCTGCGGTGTGATGCTGCTCCATTCACTAGAGGCTCGCGCTAACACATCCTCCTGCCTACATGTTCTGAAAGACGCAGATGTATATATGCACCTGTGGGAATCACGGCGGAGCAAATCAGACACGGAGGAAAACAGCCAGTCAACAGAGAGACAGAAACCGAAGGAGCGATGATTAGCCACCCACCTGCCTCGGAGACCCCGTGCATGATACTGTCCACGCTTAGATGCAGTTGTTTGCTGATGCTGCTGCAACCTCCGCGCACAGTGCCGTTATTTGAAGCGTTCACGTTCGCTGGGACATTTCAGTCTTATAGCTTCCAAGTTAGATCCTGCGCATATTGGAGTAGACATGGTTGTTACTTTAATACTGTAAAGTGCCTTGGGAAGATATTAAGATATTTGCTGGGTATTCAGGAAGCAGTGCCATGTCTGGATTTTTACTCTTAGGGGACAAGAAAGGGGCGCACTGTCACTGCGATGCATCTCAAAGGCCAGAACACTGGACGTGATTTATTCCGTATTTCTAGAAATGTCCGACAGACACGCCTAAGGCCGCCTATCACACACATATCAACACTAAGTGTAACAATCATGATCAAAATAAAACACAGGAAATATTATGGTCAGCTAAATTGTCATGGCAGGCGTAGACATGAATACGTAGACGCAATGGCGCTGCCAGGAATCTTGGGCCCCATGACAAAAAATTAAATTGGGCCCCTGCACAGCTGCTGTTACAATTTCTTGAGTCTATCTGACCCATCAAAATTGCAACTGCCTTGCTTTCTTTGGTCCAATACTGATACTAGAACAATATTTACTGTTCATGTATTTTACATGCAACAGTCTGCATACAGTATGCAAGTAGTAGCTTAATTTTTTTCTATTAATTTTAGATTACTGAAATGTCTCTCCCCATGAGCAACAGTCATAGGCAATGTGCAAAACATTCATGAAGCAATTCAGACTTCTCAAAAAATGCTATGTTGTTGCATTTTATTCAAGCTGCAGTACATAACTTTAACAAAAAATATGTTTTCTCCATATTTGTTGAAGCTGTCACCACGTCTTGACAATTCCTTACAAGACAGATAATCTGTGAAAAGACCAATCTCGGGTGTGCTGTGGTGGCGTAGGGATTAGCACGACCCACATTTGGAGGCCTTGAGTCCTCGACGCTGCTGTCGCGGGTTCGACTCCCGGACCCAACGACATTTGCTGCATGTCCCCCCCCCCCCCCCCCCCGGGTTTTAATATGGATACCTAAAGCAGAACATTTAAAATAAAATTTTAGCCACTCACTGGCAATCCACAGTAAAACATAATTTAAAAACAAAATCTCTCACTACCTACAAGGCAATTTTTTGAAACCCAATATTAAAAGCAGCGAAAAGTGGTATTTGAGTCTTGTATATGTACGAAATAAAGAAGAAAAAAAAGATTTAGAGATTATATCAAAAGTATGCTGATAAGCATCATGGTACTATCCTAAAAGAGGAGAAAACTTAAACACATAAAATATTTGACTTTTGGCATAGTATAGATCCATTAAAACGTTACATCCAGGAATTAGAACAATTTTTATATAAATGGGACATACGGTGTAGTTCAAAGCTCAAAACAACTACACCTCTTCTCAAAACATGCAATGGCTGCCAAGTCAAACAATATCAAAATGAAAAAAATTAAAACAAGGTATAACCTCGAAACTGAAGAAAACACACTAGGGACAAAATACCTTCCCTTAAAAGAGTGTTGTCCACTTATTATTAAAATATTTCCAGGAAAAAAAAATAAAATAAATAACTTTAGAAGTTGTTTTAAGATATTCTGCATCACCAGCATACACAAATGTAGATAGGTTAGTAGCAGGATAAAAGACACCACATCCCCTGTCAAAAAGCACATCGACAGTTAAGTCACAGTAGAAAGAAATATTTAAATACAAGCATCTGTAACACTGCATGGATAAAATATGTGCATCCAAACACAATTGATGCAAGATTCATTTACTGTGCTCGGGGTTGGGAAAAAATAAATAAATAAAGCAATTCCTTTTAAAAATAGAAAAAAATAAAAAATCTCCTTTATCATGTGAATTTCGGTGTTTTCTTTTTTTAGACTAATATTTACAAAAAAATATATATTTCATATGCTACAAAGCTGCATGTGGAAAAAGTGTGTGTGTGTGTGTGTGTAACAGTTAAAAAAAGGTGCATGCTTGTAAATTTTAAACTGAAGTTCCAGCAACAAATGCTTCACCTTGCTCATCAGACACAAATCAGGTAAGCCAACACATTTCCTTAGATACTAGTAATTACTTTACAAGTCTGGTTGTAAACCCTTCTCATCAATGACTAACCCTGCCCTTTTCTTCTTTCTCTTTCTCATTTAAGGAAGCATGCTCGGACAAGTCACCTTCAATGCTCAGCCTTTTTAACCCATTCCTGATACTTGCTCCCTGCACAATGACCTCAAAGTGTCACCTGACCCTGAGGCTGAAAGGTCAAGTATAACCTCCTCCACCCTGCTGGGTTCAGGGACATTGACATGACAACCCATCAGCACCCCGGATCAAGTATCTGGCCTGGTCTCTTCTGGCCAGCGGTATAGACCTGCATAAGCACAGACTAAGAAATGGCATCATGTGGGAATATAATCCTAATCTATCCGCATAAAAAGATAAGTGTTTGGAGAAAAAAAAAATTGGATTGATAAATACACCGACTTGTCTATTTTTTTGTTTTGTTTTACTCTTGTGTTACATGTTGGGGGAAAAAAGCAGGTAGGCCTACTTTATAAAAAAAACAGAAAAAAAAAACAACAACAGGGGGAGGCAGATTAACACCAGCTGTTTCCTCAACTGAATTAACATTTTACAAGTTTGGGCCACAATAAAATAAAAAATAAAAAAATAACAGAGGAAGGGAACTTTGTTCTGCTTCATGCAGAAATGGGAAGTCTTAATCCCAGATAAGGCAGTAACGTTTGCAGACCCAGTGAAGCACTAAAAGCAGAGGATTGGTAGGTGAGGACCACATGGACACATTTTTATCATGGGACAATAGCAGAGGGTTCTTCCTCTTAGGTACACACTAACCTAGCCATGTACTGTTAAAGTGTGACTCTGATAGCTGACACTCTAAATTTGTTAAGAAGTGTAGATTCATAAAGACAAACCTGAATGCAAAACTAAAATAAATTTAAAAATATATATCCTTACTGTCTCACTTGTAGTGTCACTATTTATTTGACTGCAACTTTCCGCTTCATTTGCTAACAAAGTTATGTCCTACATTATTTACAGAACATCTCTGTTAAGGTTTACCACTTAAGTGTAACTAAATATTTTTAGCAGATCCAGTGTAAATCCGGGCTGCAAATGCAAAGCTTCCCCAAGGACTCGCAACACTGTTTCCTCTAAATACATCAGTTCGCCCACAATGAGTCGGGTGAAATATTTAATCCAAACTCAACAAGTGCACCTATTCCCACAATGTAAGGATCAACTTTGCAGGGGCTCAGTCCTCAGCAAATACATTTAGATTTCATTTGAATCATCCAAGGGCTCCGTTCACTCTTTACATAACACAAAGGAGCAAAAACAGACAACACACCTCACAATAATTGCGATTCATATGTATGACCAGGGAACTCGGTTTACACTTAAGTCATCAAAAAGTATCTAAAATAAAAAATAACAAAAAAAGGAGAACCTTTCCTGTCCTCCCTTTTTTTGTTATCCTTGTAAAGTACTGAATGCAAAAGAACAGCAATGTTTAAACTGAGTATGCTGCATTTGCAGACTCCCATGTGCAAGTGAGGCAAAAGAGGAAGCAAGGCAAAAGTGTGAGAGCAGGCTCACACACATATTCACTTGTGGAGAAATTACTGAAACACGACCTAAAATGTTATTTAAAAAAAAAAAAAAAAAGTAAAAATACACTAATATTTAGATGCCACAAACTGGAGTGATTCAAAGTGTAAGAAAGTATTTCCCCCCACTTGTGCTTCATCATCTTTTATGCTAAAAGAATGAAACCTTGCAGTGACATTAAATTTGTTGACCTTTGTATATTACTTACAGTATATATTACTTGTGAAAATAAAATTATGTGATGGTATAATTATAAGTTGTATAATTACAAAAATTCCTAGCAGCTCCATATTTGGCCCAGCAACACGTCTAGCTCTGTGCTGACAAATATACATCAGCAGATCAACATCAAATACAACAGTGATGACAGAAGTACATATAATGCAGAACTTAGTGGAAAAAAAAATTAGGATAAAAATTATTATGAGATTATATTTATTTATACATCTACATATATGTAAGGTGACATCATGTGTATCAATAGTGGCAAGCAAAAAAATAAATTAATTAATTAAAAAGATGAACATGAGCATTCTTAATTATATAAAGGTTAAATGAAAAATTGCAGTCATGTGCAATTTTTAAATTACAAATATAGGGTCCAAAATTAAAAGTCACTGAAACACCATGTGTGTTTTGCTGCAAGTGATTTTACAAATAATCATTTTATCACCTAAAATTGAATAATGAGTTGACCTTCAGTTAAAAAAGACAACAAAATAAAACATTTAAAGATTTTGCCAAAATACACTGTGTTTACAGTACATAACCTAACTGTGGGACTATGGATTTTCACATGTTCAGTTCATGTCATATTAAATCTTCACCTACACATCTCACAGTAACGCATATTGCTACAAAAAAAAGAGAAAAAAAGGGTAACATTTTAAATGAGAACTAAACCTTTGCTGTAAAGTCATTTTAAGAATAACAGTAGAAAAAGCTAGTGCAAAACATTTGCATACACAACTTATGCAAGAACTTTCTTTAATTACATGCAGTGTTACCACTACTAATATGAACCTAAACCAACATCATACAAAAGAAAATGCTTTCCTTCCCTCGAGACTGCATCTTAACATTTTTTTTTTTGCAGTTTCAGTAAATCCTTGACTAAAAGGACAACCGTTTCACTGATTACAGAACTTGAATTATGTCTGGAGATGTGACAATGTGACAGCTTCTGTTTTATGCAAATCAGATGCAGAACTGAAACCAGGGCCAATACATGGAAATGAACCAACAGGACCCATGAAAACGGTTCCTGTCAAAACAAATTTGAATACTATAAAGTTTATGCTGAGTAGTGCAGAAAGAAGGCAGAGAAAGAGGAGGGTGGGTGGGTTCTGCAGTCTGGTTACAAACACATGTGAGCAAATGCAAGAGAGGAACAGTTTCACCAGGAAATGGGGGGTGGGAGCCCATTTTGCCAGAGGGGTCTGAGGAGACAGAATGATGAGTCACAGAATGTCAAGCTAGCAGTCTGAAACAGCACAACAGTGCACTACAACGAGGATGAAAAAGTAAATACCAGAGTGTGGAAGGGAAACATAAACCTGTAGCATTTAAAGCAGATTATCACTACAGGGTGGAATATCATGTGCCAACACAAGCAGCTGTTTCTTCACAAAAAGTATTCATCTAACATGTCTGGGTACGTCAGATACCTCATGGAAAAATATATTATGAAAGGTGAAAAAAGTTTAAATACAATTCATGACTCCTGATTGAAAAAAATTCACTTTGATATCTATTGTATAACAAACGGGGAAATATACTTAAAACTATGTAAGGGGAAATATTGGAGGATTACTTGAGCAAATTCAATTTAATTTCAGTAATGCTGCCTTGCCTGAAAAATAAAGGGACCCCTTCAAATTCACCCTATTGGATTTCAAAGATCTGACGCTTATGGCTGCAAAATGTCTAATGTATTTTTTTGTATGCACATGACACGCTCCATGTAGGTCGGCACCCCCGCCCCCTTCATTCTTTTTTTTAGATGTCTATGGCGTGTCAGCAATTTGCCTTCTAATCTTAGATTTTAAAAACAATGTGGGTAAAATGGAAGAACATCACAACAAGATTTAGCCTGAAGGTATAGATATAAAAAAAATGTCAAGAAGCCCTTGCAGAATATTTTGACAGCTCAATGCTAATACTGTCCCATTAAGCTTGTTGACCATGCTGCTCAACAATTTCATTAACAATAAATATTCATTTTTTTCCCCCTTTATGTTAACATAGTAGTTAGCACAATTTTACAACAAGAGTAAAATGTAAACTTGGAGCAAATTCAAGTGATTTACACATTATACTCCATATTCTAAATCATATAATCATGCATATTGAAACCTAAAACATAACAATAATATTTAAAGTGGTCTTTATCCTGACCCTGACATTTAAGTGCTGTAGCTGTACAATAATTTACTTGCTGTGTGTTCATAACAATTTTCCATCACAGCAGATTAGCCAGTTTCTCTCTAAACAAAATGCCCACAAAGATAACCAAAATCTTACTAGATGAGCAGAGCAGTTTCACAATGAATATGCTGCCCCAATTCAGAAACATCTATTATATTAAAGTGCCACAATACTAGTGATAACAGAGCTGCTTAGTTATGTTTCCATTCAACTCCTGTGTATCATGTATTTAAAATGACAGCACACACAAAAAAAACTAAGTAAGCACACTTCCAGATGTAAAGAGGCTTGGCCAGGGAAAAAAAAAAGGCAGTTCAAGTTTACAGAGGTGACTGCTGTGTCTCATTTCTGAGTATTTGAGTTATTTCTTTTAATTATCTATAAATCTATGTAGCTGTGTTCACACGAATTTCTCTGAATAAGTTAAAACTATAAAACTGAAAAAGGCCTCACGTTATGTAACACATCAAACCGATCTCTACTTGCAAGGAAGTAAAAGGGGCGGGTTCACACGATCAAACACATAGAGCTCCCATTTTTCCTCTTATTTCCAGAAAAAGATACCAAAAAAAAAAAATACACAATATATAGCTGCATAATATAATCGCATTTAAGGGCGTTATGATGATGGATGACTCTGGTCTGTCAACCTTCACTCTACGATAAAACCCACGAGGTATTTTGCCTACACTTAAAATAAATAAGTCATCAGGATATAGAAAAAGTGCAGCGATGCCTAAAAGGGTGAAAAAGGGCAAATGGAAGCAGAAAGCGACGCCCGAAAGTCAAACTGCGATGAACAAAAACTCCAGACATCAAAGTAAGGCGGGAGAAGCACCGAAAATATATATTTTTTACATTATTAATTTAAATTCATAACATGGTCTCTAATCAGTTAAAGACTGCTACAACTTAAGTGACATAATGTGAAGTTGCAGTCGTAGTTTGCTGTCACTTGGCTTGGAGCCACATAGATCATCTAAAGCTCATTGTAAGGTATTCGCATCTTTTAACAGAAAAAAAAGAGAGAAAAAAAAGCGAATGCGAAGTGTTTGACAGGATAAAATTACAGTGAAGTGCCATTAGTATACAAATTTTCACTTATAATTTTTGTAGCTTGAGACATCTACCTTCACCTTTTTTGGGGGTAATTATTGTCATTATTAGTTTTGAGGTCACAGAGCGATATAATGACAAACTTACCAAGTGTCCTCTGTCAAACAACCTCGGAAGTCCACATATCGCAATTCACAAGCCCGAACAAAATGTCTGCCTTTGCTAACAAGATCGTTCAAATTAAGTTACTACAAAAAGCACAGTGTCCGTCCCGGTCTTTCATTTTGATTTTTTTTTTTTTTCCCTCCCAGGGCAATGCAAGTGCCGTGTGCATTTGTTGACACTACCGACTCTCCGCTGCCTCAAACCTGGCAGCTTCTGCGCCTCCCGCTCAAAACCGGTCAATGTAGAAAAAAAAAAATCCAATACAGCTCAACTTTCACTAATAACACTAAGGTTAACTATCACCTTGTTGTGTCAAAAAAATAGGAAAAAAAAAATCGTGTATTTTTTTTTTTTTTTTTATGAAGTGGTCTCCATCACCCTCCCTTTGGATAAAATAACCCACTGTATGAGTGCATTTTCCCTCTACCGTTACATCGCAGCAAAGTCAGAAATCCCTCTCTTTGAGGTAGCACGCTAAGCTAGCCTGCTAACCGCTCGGAATAGTATAGGCTGCCAACACTGGCCAAACAGCTAACGTCTCCCCGCCACGGTCGGTCTCCCTCCTGTTTTTCACGTATTTCCTCTTCTTAAATCCGCTCGAATCACCAGAATAAAAACGTACGTTCACATCTGTGGCTGTAAATACCTTTGTTCCAGCTGAAATAAAGGATTTTCTTTTCTAAAAACGCAGTTTGGGTTTTAACCACTTGGCTTCTTCTCGCCCCCCCACCTCTCTCCGTCTCGGCGACAGCTCTCTATATTCGCAGCAGCATCCTCTTCCCGCAGCTGTTGAAGCGATCGCTGCTCACTCGAAAATGGCGCCGAAAGATACACTGCTCATTCAAATTCGATAGAGCCTCCCATTCTCCCTATTGGCTGGATGCAAAGCGGATTCGGCGCAGCTGATTGGACGCTGAAAATGCACTCTGTGCTGATGTCACAGCTTTCCGCAGTGGTCGGCTGAAAGAGACAGCTTTAACTCTTTGTGTGCCAGGTTGGCTATTTGCAGCAAAACGATGTATAGGGAATCACGTTAAACTTTTCAAAAGCAAAATGTTGTTACTAGACGAATGCAACAACATGTGGTTTTACTTTAAAAAAATTACAATTGAAAGGCTGAAAAAGTCTTAAACTGCAATTAAAACAACAGAAAAGTCCCTATTGGGACAAGCCAAGTCATGAACAGGCCAGACTACTGCATTTGTTCTAGATGTATCAACATTGCACCAAATCCTTGACATAATGTAACATCAAGTGCTATTCTGTGTCATGTTTCTTAGCACCTAAAACTCATCTTGTTTGTATAGTGAGCTTGTTGAAAGTCTTTGGTGTCAACTGAGTGACCCACATCAAAACAACTAAGTTCTATTTATCCTCGGGTTACACTACTCTGTACTTTACCAGGAAGACACAAATTAGTCATCTGCCTGCATCTTTAGTTCCACTCAAGGGTTATTCGTAACTTATATTTGTTTTGCAAGTGCGTAGAAGAAATTTTCAAAATATGTAAAAATAAAAAAGCTACATTGAGCTAATACATATAACCAACATACATAAAAGGACTATTTTAGAATATTTAAAGTGGGGTTATGTTAAAAGTAGTTGAGCTATATCTTACCTGCTGTAGATAACTCTTACACTAGCTAAAACTTCTGCAAGCATTGGTTTGGCTTTTAGGTTCTAGAAATATCAGTAGTATCCATCATTATTTTCATTATTTATATTATATTTTAATCATTACATTTCCACTTAGTGTATTGTTATGACATATCTATTAATTTAATCCCAGTTTTCTGTTTATGTTTTAATTCTCAAATGCCAATAGGCATGCAGTTTTGGCTATAAACTTGGATGCACAGCACAACATTTTCATTATAAATACATAGCACTGTTCCCTGCATTTATCCCTGATGAATAAACAAAATATACCCAAATTAGTGTCTTCATTTAGCATAAATTCAGAATAGAAATAAATCCAAATAGAAGCAAGATTGAGATTGGCCTGGATCTAAGTGAATTTAAAACAATGCAATGTCAAAAACATCACTATGCTAATGCTATTTTGTGAACATTTTTAAAACAAACTATTTTTATGTCTGCATTGAGATCACACTGGCAACACTGTATTTACAAAAAACAATTTACGTAAATGATTATTTACATGAAAAGTATATGAAGGAGTTTGTGTGCTACCACTGATCTTATTGGGTACTGGGAACAGAACACATAAACTGTTCTTTGGTCAGAGTACCTGTTTGACAGAAAAGTCAAGCAGGGTAAAAATCTATAAAATGCCATTAACTTAAACTCTTAAAATACTTTTGCTTTTTAGACCACTTTAGTTTTATTTCAGGTAGTTACTCTTACAAAAATTGCTTTGGATGTTCCTTTCTTAGTACATTTTAAACAGGAGGACCTCTGGTGGCAAACTGCTTACTACTTCTATTTTTTTTGTCATTAAATAACAGCAGGTTTCTGTGTAAATGACAGCTCTAAGCCAAAATAATGACAAGTAGAAAGTTCATAAATTAATATTAGCATAAACCGCTGTGACAACGTGGTTCCTTTACCACAGCAGAAGCTTGTTTTGGTCTTGGCATCTCTCAAACTGGCTTTTTGCTTAAATTTCCAGAGCCAACTCTGGATTATTCTAAATAAAAACACCAAGAGAGTTATCGTAAAATAATAGTTCAGATTTTTTTTTTATTATTTTGCTCTGTTTAAGCAATTCATATCTTACCTGCAGTAGATAATTCTCTTGGCATCTTTATTTCATATCCAGATTAATTGGAACAGGAGGCTGACGCTAATAGTTAACCTGAAAGGAGCCTAAGCCAAAGTGTACTTATTTCAAATCACTTTGAAGAATTTTTGTCTCAAAAACTTAATGCTGGTTTGTGTGAATGCTTTAAAAAAATAAAATAAATAAACCTTCAAACTATAGTTACATTTGCATTGGAAAAATGCAAATGTAACTATATTTGCATTTGCAGCTTCTCTTATTAACAGAGAAGCTGGTGATTTCTTAGAGGTTGGTGATAGTAATCTACCTGAATGAAACACATTCCTGGAATAGAACATAAAGTGTTTCCAGTAATTTAAACTGTCTGATGTAAAAGTGTAAAAGAAAAAAATATCATATCAGTTTTAATGATAAACTTTTAACAGAACCTTATTTAAAAATCTTGATCTGTCCTATAACAAAAACAAATTTAACAGTTATAATTTTATTAGACACGTTTTTTAAAGAGGCAAATGAATAGCAATGTTTTCGATACAAGCTCTCTTAATACCCACTTAACATGTGTTACACCCCCCCACACACACACACAGATATATATATATATATATATAGAGAGAGAGAGTTGGTGCCGGTGGTACCTATAGTCAGCATCTTGCTTGTCTACCAAGCCTATCAGGTCAACATATGAATTAGTGACTAATAATTCAGGGATAAAAAAACCCCCCAGAGGGTTCGTGGGAGCAACAGTGAGTAGTAAGCTCAGACCTTCATGATGCAGTTCTTCCTCTCAGTCATAATTTGGAGTTGACTTATTTTCTCCCTCAGTCTGAATGAGAACATTTCTTCATTATCTAAAATTGCACTGCCATCACATTGCCTGCTCTAGTTTTAATTAAGTTTCAATTTCAGTGACATCATTTAAAAAAAATAAATGAATTAAAAAAAAAATCGTCACTGATTTTCCGTTTGACCAAATATCCATTATAAACGGGAATTGGATTGAGCGCATTTGATGTGAAAAAAATATGACATAACTATTTCTTTCAGTTCAGGATCACACTGGCAACACTGTTTATGTTAGCTGACCATTGTGGTGTGGTGTACACACATGACTCTTCGACAGCAACCCTGCTGCTGTCATGTCTACTTTTGCACACTGCAAAAACACAAAATCTTACCAAGTATTTTTTTTCTGTCTAGTTTGTAGTGCAAATATCTTAGTACACATGGAATAAGACAAAACTAACTTAAAAGTAACCTATCAGCAAGATATAGGAGCTTGTTTTAAATAATTCCTTAATATTGATGAAAAAGTTCTAATTCCATTAGCAGATTATTTCACAAATTGTCTGCCAGTGGAACAAGAATGTTTTAATCAATATTAAGGAAATATTTACTTAAAACAAGCCTCTATATCTTGCTGATAAGTTACTTGTGAGTTAGTTTTGTCTTACTTCAAGTGTAATAAGATATTTGCACTACAAATTAGACTAAGAATACCCTGGTAAGATTTGGTGTTTTTTGCAGTGAATGTACTTTAAGCAAAATGTACACACAATGCAAAGGGTGCTTAAAATCCAAACTTTTCACTTTTTTCCAGTCAAGGTAATAACATATAAATCTTTCTAGATCCTCTCAAACAAGTCCAATATTTCATTGCACAACTGTGTGTTTTCATTAAAAATAAAAAATAAAAAAACGATGCGTTCTACTTTTATAGCACAAAAGCCAACTGGGAGAGAGAGAGAGGGCGCCCACTGTACGTATATGCATTCTGGTGTAGTGTGGACAATAGGGCGGAGAGGAAAAAAACACACTTGTTTACAGATAAACTGGTTTGGACAGGAAGCCAGTAAGGAGGAGCTCTGTGTTGTTAAACAGGCATGTGGAGAGGCAGGGATGAGCCAGCAAAAAAACACGACCATGACCATGGGACAGATATCACGCTGTACTCCTAGACACACACACACACACACACACACACCCCCCACCACACACACACACCCACACATACCGTAGTACTAAATATCCTCAGCAGACTTATGCTATGCTTCTAGCTTGGCAAATAATACAGGAAGAACGATTTTTAGAAACAATGCCTTGTTTCGCAATCTGAACCGTAATTGAAGTTTGTTTGGCTTCAAAATCAAAAAATTACAAAGGCACTCATTGGCCTGAATTTGTAGTGCCAAAACAGTAGCAAAGCGGAGCTGTGGAGAATACTACACAGTTCACCCTGCATTGTGTCAGCGTCACATGAGTGCACACTGCCTTCCATTAGGCAGGAGATCCTTATGACTCACGAAAACACAAGTCACATGTTACTACACAAATGAACCATGCTACTCAGGCGCTGCTAACCACAGCAGCTTCTTTTTTTTTTTTTCTTTTTTTTTTTTTTTCGTGCAGGCCCAAATGAAATCACATCATAATGCATCTCTTCATTAGCTGGACTGAGACAGAGACGGCCTCTCCCTTGTCTTCTGATAGGCCAGCTAAACAAGAGCCACAGTGTCATGTATCATGGTGTTTGGCCACAGCAGGCAAACCTGGCCTGCAGAGTTGCCAGACTAGGGTGGCTTTAGTTCAGTGTAATTTGATTTCATGTTGAGACGTCTAATGTGCATGAGTGGCTGTTGAATGCACATACCTTCTCTTTGGTGAGTTTTACACATCTTGGTTGCTCTTCTCTGTGAGCAGAGAGTCAGGGTGCAAGACAATAGAGTAAAAGGCGGCAAGCAGATTGCCCTCTATTGCTGAGGCTCAGAAAATACAATGCTTTTTGAGCAGATCAGCACAAAGAAGTGCATGGTTGTGACGTGAAAGGAAAATCACACATGGTTTTTCAAATAAGAATTTGAAGAATTTTTGCCACTCTATCATTGTTGATAAAGTGTTACTTTTCTTTCACATATATTGTTTTGCATGTAGGTAAAAAAAGCTAAGCTTTGCTCTCCCACCACGACTGGAGCACCTCAAAGCAGAGTTGTTGTGTCCATACATGGCTTGTTGCGAGCTGCTGATGAGCTTTCATTCAACAATGAATTTCTCCTTGCCACACTCTTCCAGAAAGGGCAGATTTGTGGACTGTATAACTATTATCTGCCCTGTCAACAGATTCTCTCACCTGAGTTGTGGATGTCTGCAGATCCTCCAGAGTCCTCTTATTGACTTTTCTGACTCATATAGTGTTGCCTCTCCTATCTGTTTAGGTGAACAGCGGCATATTAGTACTTTTGCAATTGTAAAATGTCTCCACAACTCCCTGAACAGTCTGCAGTGTTCTAGTGTCTTTATGATATAAAGTTCTCTGAGGAAACACCTTTGGGGTCTCCACAGAACAAATGCATTTACACTGAGCTGAAGTAGTAAAACTCTTTTCCCCAATAAGGTGACTTCTGAGGCCAATTGGTTGCTCTGGAGCTTATTTGAGGGTAAAGTGGGTTGAAATGTATAACACCCATCTTTCAAATTCCTGTTTGTAAGAAGACTGAAGGCCATGTATAATTTTCCTTTCAAATCGCAGTCATACCTTAATTTGAGTTGGTCTGCCTAAAATAAACTTACAAATAGGATACACTCATGCAACACAAAAAATGAAATGTGAAACAATTAAAGGGTATGGCTACTTTGGAGAAACACTGAAAACACAGAAATGAATCAGATTGGGGTCAAGGGTAAAATTAAACTGAGGCTATGCACCCATTCACCACAGAAGACAAAAAACTCGCTGCTCTCGTCAGCGTACAACAAAAGCAGCAGGTGATTTTACAAGGTGTTTGCTTTCATGGAGCTCCCTTTACTGCGGCTCTCACTATACTTGAGATAAATTAGGCATCACAAGTCAACCAGGCAAGAAATATGCTCTTCTTTGTTTCTAAAAGTAGAAGTGAAATCAGGAGAAGTTTAACTAAACTAAGTATTAGGGGCATTGCTTCTTAAACTAGAAGTTATGTCTCACACTGAGAGATGTTTCCCAACTATCCCATTTTAGCAACTATCAACCTGTGTAACATTTCAGGACACTGGACACCAAAAAGACAAATCCTTCTGAACTACACCCTGCAACAAAGTATAAAAGACTATGAGCTTACTATATTAACACTGACTATTCCCTCGTCTTGGTCTCTAAAGAACACAATGAGTCCCACAGAGAACTCCATACTACAGAGAGTCTCCATTGATGTCCTCTCAGCTCCCCTCCCCCTCTTAGACATCTGTAGCAGCTGCCCCCTTGTGCTCCTGTCAGCAGGGCAGAGTGTGTGTGTTTGCTGGCGTGCGCGCGCGCGCGCGTGTGTGAGCGTCTGTCTATGGACTCGCTGAGGTGGGGTTGGCTGCGAGGTTAGAGTAGGGCGTGTTGCGACACCTCCCCCTTTGGAGGGGTCCGGCCCGCACACTTGTGGGACATCACATTCATCAATGGCTAATAGTCACTAGCAGGTCATCCTGAAAACACAACAGAGACCTCTGACCTCTTTTTAGAGCAAAAGGCTGCGAGGTGGCCACATTAAGCCTCGGGCACTATAAAAAAGTGTGCAGCACACACATATGCAATGCAATAACATGGAAATTTTGACGTGTGAAATTGGTCGTAAACCGCACTTTACACTTCGTACACTAATAAACGCTCGCTTTAAATCTGGGATAACTTAAGCTTGAAATAAAGGAGGAAAAAAACAAACAAACACTTTTGCAGCTGGAGTTCTGTGAAACTGTCACATGCCAGAGCAGCAAGTTCAGATCTTACAATATAAGAAGCCTTGTTTGACTGAGCCACCACAGTTTTACACACATTCTGATGCATAACAATCAAATTAAGTGGGTATAATTCATACTGCAGTCTGTGGCTACATAACAAATAAGGGACAATTAGGAAGGAAAACACTGCTCACTCCAGTGATGACAGCGACTGAGTTTTTTTTTTTTTTTACTAATAAAAAGAGATAAGACAAACAGATATTGCACGTGATGTGAGACACTGCATCGAGAACAGAAGTTTCATTATGATCCTTAAAATTAACACCCTCTCACTCCAAAGTGCCTTGCTTACATACACAGCTCTGAAAAAAAGTTTCTTCACACTGAACTTTCCCACATTTCGTCACAATACAAGCAAAACTTCAGTACATTTTGTTCTGATTTCACGTGACGTGAGAGTAAAGAGAAAGAAAAATACATTGTTTTCAACAATTTGTTCAGACACAAATCTGATAAGTATGTCCTGAACAGGTTTTCAGCCACCCGCTCCCTAACTAAAGTCCTGTCTTCAGAACCCATCTAATTACTGAGCAGAGTTCAACTTAATCTCAGGATTAATACAACTGTCTTGTGAAGGCCTCAGAGGTTCTTTAGAAAATATTATAGAACAAGGGCATCCTGAAGACCTGGGAAAAGGTCAGAGATACAGTAGAGGAGATGGTTACATTATAAAATAACCACCCAAGGGAGTATGGTGCAAATACAAACCTACTGAGCCATGATCGTCCACATACACTGAGAAACCAGAGGCTAGATTGGTATTAGTCATACACGCCACCATGAGGCAAATAATGAGTCTAGAGGAGCTGTAGACATCAGAATTTGTTGACAGGACAATTATTAGTCATGCACTGAAAACTCAAAGCTAATATCAAAAACACACCATCCTCACAGTGAAACGTGGTGGAGGCAGCATTATGCTTTGGGGTTGCTTACCATCAGAAAAGACAGAGAAAATAGTATGATTTAATAAGAGGTTAAGTGGAACTAAATACAAGGTGATCCTGGAAGAAAACTGGGGCAGAGGCTCATTTGTCAGTAGAACAGAAACCCCAAAAATACAGCAGTAATGGTAGGCTTTAGATCAAAGCATATTAATGTTTTAGGATGGCCCTGTCAAAGTTACGATCTAAATCTAATTGAGAGTCTGTGCAAAGACTTCAGAATTGCTGTTCACTGATGTTCCTTTTTCAGTATGCCCGAGTTTGAGCTATTTGGCAAAGAGGAATGTGAATTTTAATCTCTAGATGAGTAAAGCTGGTGGAGACATACCTCTAAAGAGTTGCAGATGTAATTGCAGCAAAATGTGGATCTACAAACTCCAATATAAGGAGGCTGAGCACATATAACAAAAAGTTTTTTCACTTTTTAATTAGTGAAAAAAAAGAAAAACCATATATCATGTCACCTCTTGCGTTACTTTGTGCTGGTTTTTCAGTAAAATCAGTGTCAATGAAAAAGCTTAAAGTACATTGCAGTTTTATGGTTGTGACATGACAAAATGCAAAAAGGTTCAAGCGATTTAATACTAGTGCAACACTCTGCAAACCATACATTTCTTCAAATTTCACTGTAAACGTGGAGTCAGGTGCCAAAAGGCCAACGGCTGTCATGCATGATGCGTGACAGATTCGACTACTAACCTCAGAGGCTAGTTCTTCCTGCTCCCTCGTTCAAACTTCCAGTGCCCTATCTAGTGTTGTGAGCAGTTGCCCAATTCCCAGAAAGGTTTTTGTGACGATTTAAATCCCCCAACAAAACACGATTCATGTCGCTTCCTGTTCTTGTAGCTTTTTTTTCTTATCTTGAGTGAACTGTCCACAC
This sequence comes from Brachyrhaphis roseni, assembly GCA_903066815.1. Lineage (NCBI taxonomy): Eukaryota > Metazoa > Chordata > Actinopteri > Cyprinodontiformes > Poeciliidae > Brachyrhaphis > Brachyrhaphis roseni. Next base: position 19,105 of record CAEFZY010039685.1, read on the forward strand.
CCTTCAGCATTTTATTCTTTATTAAGACTAGCTGCTAAGAGGGATTACACAGAGGGCTCCACACAAACAAGATCTAATCCAAGGGTAGAGGAGTTACTTTGAAAAATTATGTTTTTAAAGGCCGACTTACTAAGTCTTTTTGACTGAAACAAATTGCCATTGGGATCTAAATGATTTTAAGATACAACTGCATGCTGACGAGTGAACAGAATGGTTTCATGTAAATGAAAATGATCATTAAAGATGGACTATGTAACTTTTCTAAAAATGCTTTTTTTTTTGTTACATATTTGTTAAATCTGTCACTATGTTGTGACAGCATAAAGACACAGATAATATGTTACAACAAATGAAACTCCTCTAACTTCTCCCAGTGCTATCAGAAATATAAAGCTCCGTCAGAAACAACCAATCAGAGCCAGGAGGAGGGTCATTGAGCAGCGAATACCCAATTTTGATTGACATCGCTAAGATAGCTCTGGTTGGTAGGTTTTGACCGGGAGCGGTGCATTTCTTCAGATGGCAGCAGTATCAGTGGGAGAAGGTGAAGGAATTACATTTTTTCACAAATGATCTGTTTCATATCATACTGTCACAAATTAGTCATGACACACGACAGTTTTAACAAATATTAAGAAACACTTTTATTTTAATAAAAGTTACACACCGCAGCTTTGAATAGCAAATAATGCAAAACAGAGAAAACAAAAAAGCGTAATAGTCTGACTGATCTCCTAAAAAGCACAACAAAATTCCTCTCAAAGGTAAAGTTTGGAAACAATTGTATTGATGTATGAGATCCATATAGAGCCATTGAGGGCAAAGCATCCTGTTAAACTGCTAGACCACGTCTACAACCAGCATTTTCTTTCTGTGCAAGTTCTAGAAAGTTTTGTTTCTCTGGCATTTTACCCATCCATTACACTGCTTACACATAAAGGCACACAATAATGCTTCTTAATGTTGAAACAAAATTAAAGAAAATCAACTCAGTCAAGATGTTTCACTATACTTCTAGTGTTCACATGGGTATACTGTATAAATTAGAACATTGTAAAATAGATGCTCAGATTTTTTAATTTCAAACAAGTCTTCGAACTTTTGAGAAAAAAAAAAACTTTACACTACACACACACATTCACACCCACACACTTACATAATACAAACACCCCCCCCACCACATACATACATACATATATATATATATATATATGTGGTCATCGGGTCACCCCCAAACTGGAACAGTGGCTACAACAGATCCCAGGAACAACATCTCAGTCCAGAAATGTGCAGTCCTAGGCACAGCCAAGATACTGCGCAGAACCCTCAAGCTCCCAGGCCTCTGGTAGAGGACCCGAGCTCAGAGGAAGAAACACGACCCGCGGTGAGTGAGAAGGGAATTTTTTTTAATTTTTATGCATGTCCTCAGGTGCCACTGTCCATTAGCTTTTTGTATGCATCCCTGTATCAAAAACCTCCATTAAAAGTTGGCTTTTTTTTGTGCAAAGTCCTGGTTATTCACTACTGAACCAGGGATGCATCCAGAAGTTGCAGGACAGTGTCCTCCCGTGTATGGCTCACTCTATCCTTTTCCTTGAGGGATTTAATTTTGTTGTTAGTTTTGTTAGAGGTATTATAATTTTATTGTAACTATCATTACACATTTTTGTTAGATGATTGGACACTCCGTGTTCACTGTCTTTCACAAAGATATCCTTGTCTTTCTTGATCAGATGCTTTTGATGTCAGATCATTTATGTCAGTTATCACATGATTTTTAACAAACAATAGATCAAACCCACTTTGTAGGAGTATTTTACCACTGTTTATACTTAAGCACACCTCTTCTTTCATGACTCATTTGCTGTTTGATTGGCACAAATAATATTCCTATTTTCAGAACTTAGGAGTTATTTGTCTTTAGCAAGCAAGACAAACCTTCTTTGCTCTGTACAGTCCTAAAGTATGTAATGCTACAGTTCAGTGCCTTGCAAATGTATTCACACTCTTTGAACATTTTCACATTTTGACACGTTAACCGCAAACTTTTGTTATGACTTTAAATGACAGACCAGTACACAGTAGTTAATATCACAAAGATGATGGAAAGTTATATAAAAAATAATTTTGAAGTGTGTCTGGTATTTGTATTCAGGCTCCCTGAGTCTGTACTTTGTACTTTGTACTTCCAGCCACAAATCTTTTGGCGTCATGCCTCTACCGCTTTTTCATATATAAAAAGACTGAGATGTTAGACTCTGGAAGAAGAGCATTTCTAAAGTTTTTCAAAACCTCTAACAAGTTTCCGTCCACAATGTAGCTCCACCCAACTTCCAGTCAACTCTGACCGCCTGCCCATGCCGCGAAAATTCATCCACACAGTACGATGCTGCCAATACCATGTTTCACCGCAAGAATAGTGTTAAAACAATTTCACATATTGGTCAAAAAGTTACATTTTGGTTTGATGAAAGTGCTTTTCCTCACATATACCCTGTTGAAACAACACGAATTGAAGCAAACCTTACTCTCTCCTCACTGTAAGTTTACACCATTATGCTTCAGAGCAGATATATCATAATAATGCCAGTAAAAATCCCAAGGCCAGTGCAAATTTGAAAAACAAGTAAATCCCGAATACGTATAAGTGGGAGACACCTATGAGTATCAAGATTAAAGGAAAATTCTTTACAAGTTCTATCTTCTGCTGCAGCTTCACTGGCTCCTTGTAATTTCCCACGACATGGTTGAACAAATGTGCAATTTTGACGTCATTTCTAACAAATGTCAACAATATATTTCTTCTCTCTGCAGTAGAGACTGCTGATTGACTGTATTTAGGAAGAATGTTTTATTTAGTTGGCAGCAACACAACTGAAGTCAACAGTTACAGGTTGGATACAGCTTCTTGAAAAAGGAACATATTTTTATGGTGCAAATATGTCTGCATATTTGCACCATAAGAAATGGGTATTGACCAAGCTATTAAAAATAAATAGCATAATTTTAAAGGGATGTTTCAGCATTTCTGAAGTGAAGGTAAACCGTTTCAACTAGTTATTAGTTCACCACTGAGTAGGTATTTCTTTTCTGCATCTTCACATTGTACACTATAAAGTTTATCTGGTCCCAGAGGTTGAAGCTAAAAGCAATTGTGGACTCATTTTATCTTAAAACAACTCCAGTCTCAAAAATGTCACAGTAGCTTATGCAAATGGCTATTTCATCAATGTTGAAGCACTCATCAGGTTTGCATTGAATGGCTATTTAAATAGAAGTGGATAATTTTCTCGCTTGAAACATGAAATGTGATATAAAATTTAAGGCAGCACAGCGCAAAGTAAAACAACACTTTAAGTGAATCAGATCTTAACTCTGTTTTAGATTTTCAGTCATTTAGTCTGCCTGGAAATGCTTCAAATTTCAGTATAAATCAAACTATGTATAGCATAATTAAGTATAATTTTAGTATTTAAGTCATTAAGTAATTCATTCATAGTTCCTGTGTTACATACAGTATGTTATGAAATCATATAAACCTGTTATGACTAAGTGCCAGAAGCCTGATTTTTATGTTTGTGTCTGCTCTGTCCCCTCGGCCCACATTCGGTCATGGCAGATGGCCGTTCGTACTGTGATGGTTGGGGGTACTTGACTTTCCTCTCTATGACTTTGTTGTTCATGATTGGAAATTTTTCCATTTGTCTTTCTTGTAGGTGAGGGTAAGGTGTCTATAGCCTTAATTCAGCATACTGGCAGGGCGCGGCAACAAATGAGATGAGGCATTGCTATGCTACCCAAGGCAAAACTCCTTAATACTGCGTAAATTAATATCTACAATAATGTGAATATATAAAATCTTCACACACCTGCTAAATATCCAAGTGTTAAAGCATGAGACTATTAGGAATCATCTGAGTCATTTTAACCTTTTCCGTGACAAACATTTCGTACAATTCAACTGGAAAAACAAGCAAGTCTTTTAAATAAAAATAATTACTAAAACAAAAGATGCAATAAACTGTTCGACACCTTCAAACTATTACTTTAATTTCAGCATTCAGTCTCATTTGGTATGAGTCTAGAAAAATACCGACTAGAAAATAGTGATGCTGAAAACTGAAAGCTCCTCATGTTCAGCTTTGTATTAAACACCTGAAGGCCTGTTTATGATTCAATCTCACTTGACAAAAGTGTTTGTTCCATCTGAGGAAAGGTGACCCCAGGAAATGATGCTGCAACTACAATAATTCACGACACATACAGTGTATTATTGAAGATGCATTGTTTTTTTGTGCCAAACTTACCACTGGGAAGTTTTGGATTTTGGTGAGGCCTGGATGTTTTCTCTGGCAGAAAGAGAATTAGTTAAACTGAGCGCCTACTGTATACACCTGGCATTTTAACAGGATTGTGTGAACTTTATATACCCACCAAAAAATGATCTCAGCTGTAAATTTAGAAATTTGATTAACTCATCACAGTGAATCAATCCAACTTCATTTGTAGTGGACTTTTATACAGCCGAGTGTAATACAAAGTAAGCCGACTTTACTGTATTTGAGAAAGAGATACATAAAAAAACCCAAAAAACTAGAACCACTTTATTTAAATATCATGTATTTATTTATTTACCTTCTTATCTTACTCACATGACATTTTTATACTAGACCTTTTTTGATTGAGTGTAAATGACTATTTACTAATTTAGTTAATTTATTTAAATGTGGCTCTTTTAAGCCTGCGTTATTACAAACTCTGCACTGTGCATTAAATCCTAATGTACGCTTTAAAAAGAAAAAGAAGAAAACAACAGAAACACTTAAAAGTGCATCTATTGTCCTGTTTCTGGACTACAAACTGGAGAGTTCCCGCGGAAGTCCCGCCTTCCCCGGTCAAAATGTTGCGCCTCGATGATGTAACCGCTTTCCAAATATAGCGTGTTGCTGATGGCCAAGCGGCGCCCTCATTGGCCGCCCCGGCCGTCACTCGCGGTGACGTCACGGCCGCCGTGTTATTATTGTAAACAGCCCGCTTGCTCTCTCCCACCGACGCTCTGTGCGGGAGCCGACTACTCCATCCAGCCCTTTGTTCGTGCAGTAAAAAAATAAAAAAATAATAAATAAAAAAATACACTGAGGCGAGGATCTTCCGTGGAGACCGCGCGTCAAACCTCAAAGCAAAGTTGCACAGTCCAATTAAAATCACGACAAACCCCCCGAGTTTATCATTTAAAAGAAGAAGAAGAGAAGGAAGAAAAAAAAAAAACCCAGCGTAGAAGCCGCCGCTACGTTACGGGCATGTTTGGGATCCTCTTGCACCCGGCTACCGCGCGTATATGTCACCAACACATTCGCGTTTACTCGAAAAACGCCTCTCTGTTTGTACGCTTTTCATGGAAACCCCATTTAAACAGCGTAGTATATCCCCAGCCCGTATTTGGAGTTGACAGTTCAGTTACGCCGACCGTTGCCAATGGCTGCAAAATGACAAACTTCTGAAAAACACATGCACACAATGAACATCTCGGCCTGTTACTATAATATTCTACCGCCGTCAGTTCCACAGCACGAAGAGACTTTAGACAGCCGACCAGATCTACTCGCACCTCTGCTCACTCGAGAGGTCACGCAGGAAAAGTTGAAATTACTCAAGTGTCTGTCTCATCCGTACTTACTCGGTTGTCTATTCCGGAGTCATCGCCCGCATCTCTCTCTCTCCCTCTCTCTCTCTTCACTCAGTCGCTGCCAGCCGGGCCACCCCTCACCTCGATGTTTCCCACCCTGAGCGAGGCAAGTTGACAGCGAGCTGCCATTCTCCGACTAAGTGCAGTTTCAGCAAAGCTTCAAGGAAGTTGTTTCTTTTGTTCCAGTATTTTTTGGTTGCGTCAATGTTGCGAAAAGAGAAAGGGGGGAGGAGGAGGAGGGAAGAGGAGAGAGGCTAGGGGGAGGAGGAGGAGGAGGAGTCCACGAGCCACCGTGAGAGGGAGGGAAAAAAAAAAAAAAAACACATCTGAGCGCACTACAGCTATAGAGAGAAGCCCCATCATCCAAAATCCGCGATCAAGTCGTCTCATCAGCTCAGCTCACTTGTTTTTGGGTGTTGGACCAGCATCCCGACCAGAGTGCGCGCAACCGCCCGGGTCCGATAGGCTCTCCAAGATCAGCCTATATATACAGGTCGGTGCGCCCGAGCGCCTAGTGGAGGTGGAGGAAGGAGCATGAGGGGGGCGGCGAGGGGAGGGGGTGGAGGGGAACGAGGAGGCATTTGCATAGCGCGGTTGAGTTACAGATCCCATGTACTGCCATTCAGTTCTCACACATCTTGCGTCGTCTGAAAACGAGAATGTGTGGTGCACCACGTACGCCTCTCTTCCACTTGAAGCTGCCGGTTCTCAGGGAGAGCGCAGGGCGGCAGCGAGGTGCACAACAGTTTGCCGTCGTTGCTCGAGCCGCACAACAGGATCCGGAGTTTGAGTCCGGTCCGGTGCACTCATCTCGTCAAGAAAGGTTCATTCAGTGATTCCAAAAGCTGGCAGGAAAGTTTGCCTTTCTTCTTTAGTGAGGAAGCAATAATAATAAATATAATAATAATAATAATAAAAAAGTTGTTTTTTTTTAAACAAGATGCAAGAACAATTTGGGCAGCAGAAGCAAACGCAACAATGCGTTAATGCGTACAAGCGCACAGGTACTCTCTGATGCCGCGTATGGCCGCCGCTCTTCTTGAACGTGAAGAGCGCGCGGGGAGGTGAGGGGACGGCCGAGACGGCTTGCTATGCAGAAATAGGACCATGTTGGTTCATCGGATAAAAAGGTGAGCGCCGTTTCCTCGCTCTTACAGCAGCGTTGCGTCAGGAAGCTGCTGGTGTCAGTGAAGTCACCATCACTATCGTGGGTACGCCCATCTGATTTTCCTTCCCTCCACCTTTACCACTACATGGCGGCAACCGAGACCGTTTTAAATCATTCCTAACTTTCTTCCCCCCACACCCCCTCCAAACGCGTCCTTGCAAACAGGTTGACATTAGAGCGCTTGCAGGAGTGCTGTCTGGGCGACGAAATAAATAAAAAGGAAGAGGAAGTAAATCATACGCATCACACTTCAGCGTTCAAAGCCAAGAATAGGCCTCTTAAAATTCAGAAAAGACCTTTTTAAGATATGTTAAACTTGCTGAGTAACAGCAATACAGTATTGAAATCCGCAACAGGGCGTGCGCAGACTGTAAGCCCATGTCTGAATGCGCAAACAGAGTCACAACAAGCTGGGAACGTTTAGTTTATCATGTTGCAAAAGTATCTGATAACAAACAAGATACCTCCATTAAAAAAAAAAATAAAAGTGGTATCGCGGAACGTTCTCTTATCAGCAACTCTTACTTGCATGCGTGCATTAAAAAAAAGGGTGTCAAGCAGGCGGGATAAAACCCCTTATGGGACCTTTGTGGCGCAATGTGACAGACAAAAAGGGTCCGTGTGCACAGGTTTGGTGTGAGAAGCAACTTCCAATTGTTTCTGATGCAAACTGATTTTTATTTTTTAGTTTATTTTTCAACTAAAACACATTTAGCTGCATGAGCCAAACTATCCGGCCAATGCATGGGCTTGATGAGAAATTGCAAATCACAGTTGGATTTATCTTTTTTTCTTGCTAGATTGCATGTAGAAACCCGCAGCCTCTAATGTGCATGGCTGATGACCTGATATAGAGGTTTAATTGTATTAAACTGCATTCATCAATACAGTTTCTTTAGGCCAACTGATGTACGATGAGTCTATTCTAAAGGGAAATGATCGCAGACAGAAATATGTACTTTTCTTTTAAAGAACGCTTTTGCTTATCTAGCTCAAATCAAATAATGAACTGTCTAGTAATCCAAATTTTTGGTCCACTGTGAAGATTCGAGTTATCCGTCTCAGGTCAAGCGCACGACACAGTTTCTCCACCTACATTCAGTGGACAAATTTACCTCAAATTGAAGTTCTGCAGCAGTATAAGCACAGACCTGTAAACCGGTTCTCACAGAGCTGACTGAAAGTTTGCACAGAACCGACAGGCTTGCCGTCCTTATGTTTGGGAGTGTCACGCTCGCAGCAGAATTTGAATATTTGCCCGATGTGTGGGCTGATGCAGAGTCAGAATGCAAAAGAAGAAACCGTAATCAGGCTCAATTATCTGATGGGCTGCGGTTCCACTTAAAGGTCATCGATGAAAAACAAGAAAAGCAGAAAAGGAGAACGTTAAAAATAGCCGTGAAGAGATATTCTCATTTCTAAAATTAATTCCATATATAGAGGACATCATGGGTTTTTATTTTTTTTAATTTATTTAGATATTTTTAAAATCTCAGGCGTCTTTTTTCTCTCTTTCTGTTTATTTTTTTCCTCTGGGACGGGATTCCAGAGTGCGCATTTAAAAGTTTTATAACTACTCGAAGGCGCTTCGATTCTGTAACCCGACATGGTGCGTCAGCGGCGCCATGGGGGAAGAAGCGACCAAAGAACAATCGTTGCAGCATTCTGTCTCTGCGCTCGCGTTTGAAAAAGTTTCAACTTTTAGTGAATGCTTTTTTTTTTGCAAGAAAAAAATCTGTCCGTGCGCACTGCAGGAGCGCAGCGAGTTGCGCAAAATTTAAGACAAGAAAACGCCCAGACGTCTCTCCACATTTCTATCACCTAATTTTGATATTTCGAATACAAGGAGAGACTGAAAGGTCATATTGTGTGGGAGGAATCTTTGTGACTCAAAACAAAAAACCCTCGGCTGTTTGCGTGTTTGTTTTTTGTGTGCATGCCGTGTGAATAATAGCGCACTTCTCACAGATCAGCAGCTGCTTTTCATGCAGACGTTTTTTACCCTTCACGTTATTGATGACACGGCGCAAATTTCGCCAACCCCCTCCGCCCCCCCTCCCCCAGAAATTAAAAAGTCAGAATGTATAGTAGCAGCTTTGAAGTGCGTCGAGACTTGATTTATGCCGTGGCGCCACGAGGGTGATAACAAACTCCTGTAAATGTCCAGTCCCTCTGACCAGACAGTCTTACATGAGAAGTATTATTATGATCACAAATGTAACATAAGGGAAGACAAACGTAGAGTTGGAGCAAAAGTTACCTATTTATGCACGTGTGTTAGTTGCTGTAAGTCATGTTACCAGCTTCTCAAGGCATGAACTTGATGACGACATAAAATACCTACAACGGTTTTGTGTTTTATGCTCAATACACCAAACCTTCTGTTCTGCATCAGCTGACTATTGTGCTTTAACAAAATGCAATGCAAAATCAAGTTCAGATCTAAAGCTCTCCTAGGGCTGGTCATAGCATGCTCCTCGCTCAGGTCATCTATACTAAAAAAACGCATTGCCTGCATGCAAACCGCAACTGTCACTCTGCTGATGTCTTTGTCAGCAGGGGCCATGTCCCAAAATCAATGATGTGCACTCAATTAACCTGATGGACCAAACATCAGTGAGGTTATGGAAGGCAATGTGTGGAGTTTTTTTTTTTCTTTCTTTCTCTGGGACTGTGTTCATGTCCATAACTTGTGTTGTCTGTGGCACCGGAGACAGTGGGTGAGGCCCTGCCTCTTCCAAAGCACCCTGTGTCCAGAGCAGAAGTAGGTCAACGGAGACCGCCGGTTGGTGAGTTGGAACGATCCTGCTTTCTTTCTCTCTCACACACGTATGCGTGCGTAGGAAAGTTCAGGAGAAAAATGGCACGAGGAGGAAAATCCCTGCCTTCGATTGAGGGGATAATTAGAACCCACTTGTCCCCTTCAGTAAACACTAGCAAGGGACCCCTCCATTTATAACTTTCAGTATTTGAAATGTTTAGGTTTCTCAATGTCAGTTTTGCTTGAAAGGGTCAGCTGGATTTGTAGTTTTTAGCTTTGGTGCAGAAGAAAATGAAAACAGAACATGGGTACATGCGGTTAAGACGGGTCTCTCCAGAAAGTTTTTTTTATTTTTTTATTTTTTAATAGGCCTCTAAATGGAAGGCACCAGTAATCTTCATGAAAATTGAAAGCCGTTAGAAATGTCAAAGTTTTGTGATGGCTGTTGTCAGATATTTGGGATTCATGATCAACATTCAGAAGCAGCTCAGTATGACATAGGCACAGAAATGCACAGAAAAGACATTATTGATATTATTGATTAAACTTTAGCTTTAATCAAATAAAGCTACATAATTTTTAAAGTTTAATCAGTGATATTTTTATAACAAATTTATGTCAGATCGTGATTTCTTGGTTAATGTCAAGTTGTCATAACAAATTTTGAATAATGTCAACTTTGTATTAAAAGTGTCATGATTTATCGAATGACACTTTATGACAACAGTCATAAATATTCATGAAGACTTACTCATGTTCATAACAGGTGTTATGTCATGTTTATGACGGTGTCTTGACAGTCTTATTCACAACCCGTCAAATAAAGTGTTACCAAAAAATCTAATGTAGCTACATAAGACAGGTCAGAGTGGTCAAGCAAAATTAAAAGGGTGGCCATTGTCTACCTCACTTTTCCTGTGCAATCACATCGTTAATGTGAGGTACATTTAAAACACAGCAAAACCACTTTAAATCCATTAACAACACAACAGCCGTTACACAACACGGTTTATCTTAAATACTCTGCATGTTTCCACACAGCTATTCCATCAAACATCATAGTTTTTCATTATATCAACTTTAATGAAAAACTGCATTTGTTTATCTTTCACCTGCTCCTCATTTAATTTATGTTTTACATAACATATCTGTCAGAAAATTAACCTGACACTCATACAGACTCTCGAAACGCGTTCCATAGGGACGGCAGCTCTCATAAGTTCCTCGTCCTGCTCTGTTTGGTCAGTCAACACAATATGAATCAACAAGTAACGTCCCTTAGCTAAACAAAATTGTCACAGTAGAAAAATAAGCACACTTGGCGACTTACCACAGAGGTATACGTTTCCCTTTCAATGACCTACAAGATAAATATTACTAACATGTATGCAAATGCCTTCTGGCAAAAAAGAAAGAAAAAAAAAAGGCATCCAGAGCCATCAACCGAGTCCAGGTTTCGTCGTCCTCTCTCTTGAGAGCGAGGGGGAATAGGAGAGGCTCCATTTGCATTTGTACTGTATGCGTGTGCAAGGGTGATAAAAGGCGCAGCGAGAGAGAACACACGGAAGTGACCAGACACATCAACTGTTGGAGGGCTGGTTGCCTCATGAGTGAGGCCTATGACTAAGATCGGAAAAGAGTAGGAGTGTGCCTGTGCCAATGTTGCCATACCAATGCAGCGGAGAGAAAAGGCAGAGGGGTAGGAATGGGCTGATTTTGATTGGCCCGGGAAACGGACACACCAAAAAAAGTGAGACCCAGAATAGTGCTACGTGTGTGGAGTGGGATGCATTTCAGTAAACATTTACATTTAAGTAGAGGTTGCGTGCAAGTGCTAAGAGTGTTATTCCAATGCCATGTGCAATATGTGCGTAAATGCATTTCTGCGGTTGTGAATTATTAACTTATTGCGCTCATGAGACAGGCTGCATGACACGGACTCTTTAGCAGTCCTAAAGAGAGAGGCAGCAGTCATTCCAGTAAAATGCACCATGAAGTGAAGGGACTTAACGATCACATCGGAAGACACATAAACGGGAAGTAGTGTCTGAAGTCTTCTGGTTCCTCCTTTTCTGGTCCAGTGTCTAACATTGCTGGGAGAATGATGGATTTTCATTCTTATTCGCTTCTTATCTGATTCTTTGTCAGTTTTCACCTTGCCAACTGTTTTCTTCGTTGTGCGGCTTTACACCCTCACATCATGATAAACACTTTCTTGTTCCTCTCCAGTCGCTTTCTGTCCCACACTACTGTACATGCTTCACTATTTGTACAGTTGAGTCAGTTTGCCACTGGCAGCAGTGAGTGATAAGGGAAATTGAATCATCACGTATTAGCAACATGAGTCGTCCACTGTCAATATGCTCTAAAAGGGAAAGTGTTTGTGGTGGTCTAAGTGTTCTAGAGCAGGAACAGTGCTGAGCATGGCAATGCTATGTGCTGTAGAAAAATAACGCCGCACCCCACTCTGAACACACCATCCTGCAGTGAAACCTGGTAGTGGCAGCATCATGATGTTTTATTCAGGCAAAAACACATAAGTTAGTGAACAAACAGCCTCATGAAGACCAATGAACAAATTATGATACAGCCGGGAGAAACTTAAATCAGGGTGAGGCCATAAAAATAGCATCTGAATTTCCCAAGATGTAAACATCTCACAAAGCACAGTTCAATCCAGCATCCAGGAGGCAAATAGAATCTAGTAGCTCAGGTGAGATAATATTTCAGCTGGGCAGCTATTAGTTGTGCACTTTGGAAATCTGGCTTTTGAAGAAGACTGAGAGAAGAAGCTCATTTCTAAAATAAAGCAATTTAAAGTCCTGTTTACAGTTTGCCACAAGCCATTTAGGAGACACAGAAAACATGTTTGTAGAGCAAACATATCTATGTACTCTACATAGATATGGCAGATATGGAGGTTTTTAAGGCGTCATATGTGGTGGTAAAAACAACAACAACAAAAAAAGCCCCCACAAGATGTCCTCTTACTCGCACCATGCCCACAGTGAAACTCAGTGGTCGCAGCATCATGCCATGGGGAAGCCTTTTCTTTCACAACTAATTGGAAGATGGACGGAGCAAAATACAGAACAGTCACGGATAAAAACTAGAGAACTTCCATTCACAAACACTCTCCACCTGATCTGACTGAACTTAAGCTAACTTGCAAAGAGTTACAATTCAGTGTCTAGAGAGGCAAAGCTGGTAGACATAAGCCAAGCGACTTCAAGTTTTAAGTGCACTGAAATGTACTGACATAATACAAATGCATTTCAAACTTTCCCAGTTTTTATTCGTGAAAAATTAAAGGCATGCTATATTTAAGTCCAATAATGTACATTGAAGTTTATGCACAGGCATTTTCAATTCAATTTGAATATGCGTTCTGATGAGGCCTTTTTGCCAGAGTAAAAGTACCTTTTAAAAATAACTACCTTAATGCAAATATTAAACACACTTTTCATTAAGCTCACATTTGAAATGTGTTTTTTATGAGTCTGATGTAATATTCTAAACCCTTAATGTCACCTTTTCATTTGGTGTAAGTGGACAACATAGCGTAAACACTTGAAAACACTAGGCTGTGAGTAAATCATGTATATTATATGTTTCACTTTGTGAATTGAGTTACACACAAAAAATAAAAGCTTTTCAATAATCATTGATCATGACAGTATGAGAGTTCTGTGCTCTGCTTCAGCCTCTCTCAGGGGTTCCTGGGAATGTGCCGCAGCCATCTTCATAAACATACATGCATACACTCACAGAGGACCCCAGTAGCATCAGTAGCAGCTACAGAGAAGAAGACGTGCATCACCCCAGTTGGGGTGATGCATGTCTGGTTTCAGATGGCGGGCGTGCTGAGAGCACAGTGTGGAGCACAGCACAGCCAAGTGGACAACAATGGAAGCACGTAGGCGCAGGTGTCCCTGCCACGAACCCAGCGTGTGACAGAATATGTTTATTTGTGAATCTGGCGCCATGTGTACACATGTCTACATGTCGCCATGCACCTAGCATGCGCTCAGACTCTTCGGGACCGTGCATGTGCTCATGTAGATTATTTGTTTATGTTGCTTTCTGGTATTGATTCTCTTGCACTCTAGCTGCACTTTAGCAGCACTCATGCACGCTTCCCTCAAGACGATAACACCTGCGCATGGCAGTAAAGGAAGTATTCCTAGAAGAAAAATGCATACATCTTTCCTGTTCGAGGCTTGAGCACACAGATGAAGCCGTCTTGCGGGAGACAAAAAGAGCGGCAATTCGGAACAGAGTCTTTGTCTTTCTGATTGTGTCTGTCTTCATTTGTCCAGCTCTCTATTTACAAGTCGCTCACTCCGTCTCACTCTTATTCTCTCCCTTTAACTCACTGGAGGATGCTAACCCATCAGGTCCCTTGGCTCCCCTCCATGGGATGATGTCATTTCAGATGACATCACCATGCAGTGTGTGTGTGTGTGTGCTGTGTGTATAAGTACGTGTAGCACCCCTCCCACCCACCTCACCTCACACCCCCATTTACACACACACGTTCCGTCCCTCATCCTGCAGCTCTGCTCCTTTCTTTAGAGGAAAGGTGCTGTTTGACACACGGCCGCTACACCCACCGTCAGCCAAACTACAAGAGCTCGGGTCAAGGAGAATGAGGCAGAAACGGCCGTGGATAGCCAGGAAGGCGAAAACACGTGGCCACACATTCGTACAAAGAAGAAGGAGGCAAAGTGGTGCTTGGAGTGGTGGTAGTGCTGTGAGGGCAGAGAACGAAGTGTGGAGGTGTGGCAAGAACTCGGAGAGGGGACGGGCCCTACAGGGGCGAGTCAGCTTAATTACACAACATTGCTGCTACTATAACACCACAAAGCCAAGGCATAAACTGTCATTAAGATAAAAAAGTAGCTCACGGAGGAGTGCCACAGACTGTCTGAATTCTTCTTGGCTCTATTGTCTGTTGTTAACACAGTTATATATAAGACTTAATGGCCTGGTTCGGATTTCTGGTAAACAAACGAGTTTAAAGGACTAAAACAACATTTTGCGGAACGGGCTTGTTTAGGTTTTTATCTGTGATCTAATGATGCGTAACTTTTTTAGCTGGAAGTGTAAAACATCAATGTTCCAGAGGTGAATTTTAAACTGGAAAATTTTGTTTTACTCTCATGTTTCCATGCAAACGCCATGTGGTGCAAGCACATATCGCTGTTAGAGTTGTGGTGGGAGATGATCGTTTTTAAAAGTTCCTCATGGGTTCTTGACGTGAAAAAGTAAGAATGGCTTAACATGAATTTGTTCACCCTGAACCCATTTCCTGTTTCCAAATGTTTTAGACTAGAAAAATTAAGCTGCTACACATAAACAAATTCAGTGTGGACGGCACTTAAGCTACGGTGTGAAGCCTCACAGCTTTGCTCAGAAAATGTTTTTTCATGAATTTTAAAAAGTTTGCACAGAGACTAGGACAATACTGTTTTAAGACAATTGCAGATGGCTTGTCAATGTGAAAAATTAAGGCCGACATTTCAAGATTTTTTCCCACAGGAGCCCACTTATGCACCTTTGTGGTTTGACTCATCCACAAAACAGAACAGGACTATATTGGAATGAACAATTCGGTCTGCAGAGAGGAACAGCAGGGCTGACCTTCCCTCCATCCAAGGGTTTGTACAGGCCGAGGGTCAGAAAAAGGGGAGCTGACATCTCTGCAGACACACGTGGATACAAAGGTATTTTTGCACCTCAGAACTTGCCTGGCCGGCCCGATTGGAACAGCTCAAATCGGAGGGCGGAACTGGACTGTAAGGGCTAATGCAAAGACGCCAAATCTAAAAAGACTTTAACTGTTCAGACTTTTATCTTGAGGTTGTTGCTACAGAGAGTCATTTGTTCCTTTACCTCTGTTTTATCACCCATAAAGTTTATATATTTATACTTATGCCTGCACACTGTAAAGCTCAAAAACCAAAATAAAATTCTTTGTTTGTACCCACAAATTGGCCAATAAAGCTATTCTGATTCTGATGTAACTTTTGCAGAAAGTCATGTGTTGCTTTAAAGGTGCAGTATTACGCATTTCTCAGACCCATAGTGTCACTTTATAGCACATTCAAGTAACTATGTTTCCTTCAGTTGTTATAAAACTACTGTACATATCAGACATGACTTCGACTTAGCAATTTAATGTCTTGAAATTAGGCCTCTGTCTCTTTAAGAAGCTCCTGCCTTCAGCACATCATCACAACAATCATTCTTCATTTAGTCGTTCTGATTGGCATTGGACTGAGAAGTAGTTCCTATGATGAGGCTCAACAGATCCACCAGGTGGTGTTTGATAATTGCTGCTGCCACTAGTCTAGAGGAGCTGAGTGGGGAAGGCATGGGGGATATGAGCTCTGTACTGGGGGAAGGCAATTCCTAAGCGTGAGCGCTTAGGCATCCTGAATGGCTGCCACAGGAAATGAAAGGATTTCTCAAACATGCATGAAGGAATCAAAGCAACACATGAGGGAATAACATTATAATATAGTGAAAAGTTCAAAAAAGGTGATTTAACATAAAACCCACCATATAAAACATTGAAAAATCCTACACTGGTTTTGTAGAAAGGCAGGAATGGTTTTAGCGCTGTCAACAGATAACATTTAAATTCACGTTTTCATTCTTTTTGTCTACATTTCTACAATATCTGACATTCAGAGATTCAAGCTTGTCTCTGCTGAGTGCTCTCTGAAACTTTTTGCCGTGACTAATTTGCCTAAAAGATCTTCTCACTCACATCTTTCACACGTCTATGTGCAGAGGCACTCCCACTCTGAAACGAGCCTGGGTTTTACTGAGCACAGTTGGCACTGTTCAAAACCAGTGATGTCATTCTGGTGTACTGGCCAACAATTTAGCGATCAGCAAGTTCCTGAAATGAGGAATGGCATAGATAAGCTAGTAGTAGTACTGAAATCATTGTGTCAGTAAAATGAAGGTAGATGTGTGCAGGTTTTTATTTTTAGTTTAGAGTGGAAGTGTGCTAAAAAAGTTCCCCCAAAATACATTTTATAAGGCTCAAAATGTTAAGATATGGTTAGAGTTTTTTGATAAGTGGTTTTACAGTGAAATCAGCTGTATTCTTTAGTGACAGTGATCTTTTTTTTCTTTTAATGGCATATGTGTGTTTGTGTTGAGGAGGGGATTTCATTAGAGTCCTAGAGCTGCTCTGTAAGGTTCGGGGGTTTAGTCATGGCGTTTGCCCATCTGTTCCCTGAGAACAGGCCAAGACCCCCGTCACCTCCACCTGCTTCAGCCTCCAGAGGGGACCAGGGCTAATTTTACATCAACAAGGAAGCTCTTTGTGTACACAATGTGGGGATAGATGATCTTACGGATTGTTGGAAAACTAGGAATCACATTTTAATGCCTATCCAGAAAGGACATTTTTTACTTAGCTGAAGACAGAAACAAACAAAAAAACAAAACAAATCTATATCAAGTACTATAGTGCCACTATAATTTTTTCAACTAAAATCTAGTAATAAAATTTTAAAATTCAAAATCTCATCAAATAAAATTTTATAGTATTTTTCAAAAAACAAATTTTAAATTTTAGTTGAAAGTGTGTTAAAATTAAAATATTTATGGGCGCCTCCTGACGGTTGGTGGCAGTTAAGCAGAGATTATTCCTTGCTCTGTGTGACGAGATGCCATAGAAATGTCAACATGTTTCATTTATGTTGTTAACATCCAGCTTTTGAGACACTTTATATTGGTTGAGATGCACCGATTGAATTAGCGATTATATTTATGATCTCAGGTTTCGGTAAAACTTTTATTTGTGAGTTTCAGCTGCTTCCAATTACACTTTAAGAACAATAATAGAAGACAAAATATGAACAGCATTCATCATGTTTTGGCCTAATTGTGTTGCGTAAGAAAGACTGATTTTACTACTTTTGACGGAGACAAAATGATAGTAAAGTTAACATTTTGTCTATAGCCTCTGACACTTAGGGGAGTTAACATAATCAAAATCACAGTCCCAGTGGGTGAAAATAGAGAGCATTGACCCTTAAGTCAGAGATTTTAAGAAACTTGCCAACATTTTCAAATCAAGATTTCTCCATGACACACGGACTCAACCTCAACCTTTAAAATAATGTCTTATGTCCCTGTTTTTCAGATGACTTCATTTTTAGAAACTTGCTGATTCTGAAACTAAATGAGTGTTTCTCACTCAGTACCACACAATGTTGTTGCAACAGTGTGTGGGTCACTGAATGTAAGAATAAATGATTTGTTTTGTTTCAGACTCTCTGGTTGCAGATCAGGACAATCAGTTGGTTCTGGTAGAATGCATCTTTAAATTTTATTTGAACTTGATGACCAAATTTATATTGCCATTCATAATTTCTTTTGCTTGTAGGTCTTACCAGCAATTATGTAAATTTTGTTTTGATTAAATTGGCATTTGATGGTTTTTTATATATACATATAAAATGTGTTAATAGCTTGAATCCTGGGTGACAATCCAACGGAGCTGCCAGAGAAGTGAAGGACCTTTTCACAGACTGGTTGTGCTACATTAATGGAGAAAAAGGCATTAAGCTGCTGCTGTTCCATTCTTCTTGTTTGACACTGACTGAGCAGAGGCGTAGTGTTGTAGCAGTCGGTGTGTTTTCAAACACAGCAGGAAAGAGTGGGAACAACTCTACTGAATACTGTGATGAGTTTTTACAGTGCTGGTTAACTCTTGGATTCCTTCTATGTGCCTTAAAAAGATCAACAAACTGACTCAATGCGAAAACTTAGTCATGGCTGCAAATGTACTTATATTTTTATATTGGTGTGAATTTATAGAACCTCACTCAATCTCAGCCGTTCATCCCCTCATGCCTAATCCATCCGTCCGTCCGTCCGTCCGTCCGTCCATCCGTCCATCCATTTTCTTGCACCCTTGTCCCTAGTGGGGTCGGGAGATGCTGGTGCCTATCTCCAGCTAACGTTCCGGGTGAGAGGCGGGGTCTCCCTGGACAGGTCGCTAGTCTGTTGTAGGGCAACACAGACAGACATGACAAACAACCATGCACACACACACACACTCACACCTAGGGAGAATTTAGAGAGACCAATTAACCTGATAGTCATGTTTCTTTGGACTGTGGGAGGAAGCCGGAGTACCGGGAGAGAACCCACGCATGCACAGGGAGAACATGCAAACTCCGTGCAGAAAGACCCAGGGCCGGGAATCGAACCCAGGATCTTCTTGCTGCGAGGCAACAGTGCTACAAACTGCGCCACTGTGCAGCCTAATCCCCCGTCATCCTTTATTCTTCCTCCCTCATTCTTTATTCCTAACTTCTTCCTTCATCCCCCGTCCTGATCTTCAATATCCATCATCCAGTCGTAATCTTTCTTCCCAACCTTTTCTGTCTTTCACATCTCAATCCAACCTCAATCATCCCTGTCTTCCTTGTAGTCATTCCTCCTCTCTACCTCCATACCCTCTTTCATCATCCTCAATCACCATCCCTCATTCTGATGTTCTTTACCTCTGCTGTCCCTCTTCAGTTCCTTTTTTCATCCTTCATTCCTACCTCCTTCATTCATCACCATAATCCGTACCTTCTTCCTCCTTCATACCTCTTCCCAACATATGTATCTCCCATACTTCCCCAAATCATACCTCCTTCATTCGTCAACCTTCACTCTTCATTCTTACATCTTCATGTTTTGTCCCTCATTCCTCATCCCTTTCTTCTTCTTCAAATCCTATATCCTTTATCCCTACCTCCTCAGTTCATCCTTAATTCCTTTCACCCTTCATCCTTCCTTCATCTAAATCACCTTCACCCTATCCTCTTTCATCCATCACTCCTACTTCCTTCATCCTGCATCCTTTTTCTTGACCTTTGCCATCCCTCGTCCTTCATTCCCCATGCCTTCCTTGGAATAACAATTTTGAGATTCCATCACTCTCAAAATTCATCAGTACCTTTTGTTTTTTGACATTCTCAGTTCTTTTTGCAAACACCTTTAAACTGATGATGTTGTAGCGTGGTCCTTACCATTTCACCTTGCAAGTGAAATGGTAACCAGTTCCAGGCTATAGACTTTAATGCTTTTATTTTCACTTTCTGTCCTTAATCTCATGATTTCAGTTTGGAAAGTGACATTTACTTACACAGGTTTGTGTGTTTCAGAGAGAAGCCACCCTCATAAGAAGCAGTCTTTACTCTTTGGTTTCTCGGGCCTGGTCAGACTCTGCCCACCGTTCTGCATTTAGCGCTAATAACATTTCAAATTCAAGAACACATTTCATTGGACCCAAACTTAACATTCATCCCTGAGTACAAAATGCGACATTTGTCGCTGCCTTTCATAACCTTTGAGAATATTTCATTTGATATAAACAGAGCAAGAAGTATTTAATTAAATATTAAAATAACAAAATTTGTTTTCAGACAAAGCTTGACTTCAATCCTTTGTTTGCTCTCGCTCATGTTACAATGTATGAATGCATTATGGCTAATAATAACTGAAGGTGGATATTTATAACATCTGAATTTTGTTTAAAGATTATTTTCATGCGTTTGTTTGAAATGCAAGAAAGATTGGACTGATAGTCGTCCTGCTAACAGATTATCTCCACTTTGCTGCGGGTCTTAGCCGTTTCCTCCAGAGGTACTTTGGGCACCATGGCTGCTTCTGTGATTAATGTTCTCTCTGCCGAATCTCTCAGTTTAGGTGAACCGTCATGTCTTGATAGGTTTGCTGTTAGCTGGAGCCTTTTCAGTACTGAGATGATAGATTGAACTGTGAGGTTTGCCGTGTTTAGAGTCTAAGATGTTGTTTTGTTAAAGATAAATATGCTTTACAATTCTTTGCAATGTCACCCCTGGCCCTCCTGGTGTGCTCTACTTGGTTCTTGATGTTTTATGTTCAGATGTTTGCCAACAAACCTCTGAGGCCTTCACATAGCAGCTGGATTTATACACAGAAGTATACAGAGTTGGATTGTATTTATTAACTACGTGACTTCTGACGGCAGTTAGTTGTATTACATAATTAATGGGGGTATCAGAGTAAAAAGGATTTAATATAAACGCACACAACACTTAACAAATTTCTTAGTAGAAATTTGGAAAACTATGCAATATTTTTCTTCCTCTTCACAACTGTGTTCTTTTGCGTTGTGTAAAATTCCAATGAAACACATTGAGGGTTGAGATTCAGATGTGGCAAATTGTGAAAAAAGTTCAAGGAGCACGAAAGCGCTGTGAGCCTTTCTTGAAGAATAACAATGGTGATCCTTTCTTTTTTTAATCTTATTTGTTGTGTTGAGGGGGCTGAGAAGCAGTGATCCACCCAATCTGAGATGTGTTCTGCAGCCAAGCTCTCCCTCTGCTTCTCTGCACTTCCCCACGCACATCTTTTTCAGACACTCTCACCAGCACATGTGCTCTCCTGCATTGCGTGCACCTGTTCCCCCAAAAGATCGCAGAGTTTTTTTCTCTTGAAACAGCTTGCAACAGAACGACAGGTCTCCACCTCTGCGTGGGAACGGGGGTCTGCGAGTGTGTGTGTGAGTTGACGATCGTTTAGAAGAGGGAGGAGACCATTTAACACACCCTATTTAACTCAAGCCTTTGCCCTTCTACCGATCTTTGTCCACTCTCCGAACTCTTGTGGTCCTCCTCTCCCTTTACACACACCCTCCACCCACACACCCCGTGGGCTTAAATGTCACCCCTAACATTTACATGTTTTGGGTCATTTCATCTGATGGGATCTCCTGGGAGAAATTAGCA
Organism: Brachyrhaphis roseni; assembly: GCA_903066815.1. Taxonomy (NCBI): domain Eukaryota; kingdom Metazoa; phylum Chordata; class Actinopteri; order Cyprinodontiformes; family Poeciliidae; genus Brachyrhaphis; species Brachyrhaphis roseni. Next base: position 40,515 of record CAEFZY010039685.1, read on the forward strand.
TGTGCAAAAGAAAAGTCCACAACTTTTAAAAGCTCAGTGTTTCCAATTTGCCACCACATGCTTCACATTAGCCACGTATTTAAAAAGGTCAGGGACTGGGCACAGCGCCCGAGGGGGAGCGGGGGAGTCCCTGTGAAGCAGCAAGAGGAAGCGCAAGAAGAAAGTTAGCTTAATTGTAGTCCACAGCTGTGATCATAATTTTTTTTATCATTTTGTTCAGCCTCTGCAAACGAATGCACAGAAAGCAGAACTGTTTGAGCAAATTATTGTTTTGCCTGCGCATTGGTTTCCTACAACTAGTGCTGTGTCTTGCAAAAGTACTGATATACCTGGTAATTTTTCTGAAGTGGCATGCTGCAACCACAAACTTCAGCGTGCGCTAATCGGACTGAATGTAACATAACCACAGAAAGATTTGTCATGGATTTGAAGTGGGTGGAAAATGAGACATAGTTTGTAATAATGTTTTGTTCATAAATGAAAATTCTCAGAAGTTCAGCGCATGTTTCAACGATTTAGCCCCATGTACGCCAACACACTTGGACCACAGATGGAAGCATGAAGACAGCAGGCAGGTTGCTTTAATTGGTCCTCTGGTCAGATTACTCCAAAACTGGAGCACACGTTTCACCAGGTTCACCAATGAACCTGGTGAAACGTGGTAGTGGCAGCATCATGCTGTGGGGATCATTTTCCTCAGCAGCAGGGAGAAGGGAGCTAGTCAGAGTTAACTAAAAAAAATAAAGGAATGGAGCTAAATGCAGGGCAATCAATTCAATTTAGTTTAGTTTATTCACATTCACCAATTCACAACAAATGTCGTTTTGAGTCACTTTACAAAAAAATTAATTGCAGTTCAATCCCACATTCATCCCAATTAATCCTAGTTATCAAACAGTTCGTTAAGCTCAGCTTGTATCTAAGGAAACCCAACAGATTGCAGCAATCACTCCTCCTGAACGATCGCATAGCGACAGTAGACAATCGCTTGCGTTGTGTCACTGACTTTATGATCCCTCATACTGAGCAAGCACGTGGCAACAGTGGAGAGGAAAATCTCCCCTTTAACAAGAATAAAACCTGCAGCAGACTCTGGCTCAGTGCCAGCGGCCATCTGCCACCACCGACTGCGGGTTTGAGAAGACATAGGCAAAATAGAAAGAGGAATTGAAGTAGGAGTACTTTGCATGATATAGAAATGTAACAAGTTAATAGCAGAAGAGGGAGAGCGTTTAGGTGCGTTACAAGTACAGACTGTTTACCAATTAAAACCACCCAAAAGCGGCAGAAAGAACTACAATTGAATAAGAGAAAACTATATTCAAATGTTAGAATGACTCTAAAAATAAAACAAAATTTGTAGCAAGACTTGAAAATAGATGTTCACAGCCGATCAGTGTCTATCACTAGTTTTTCAAATAAGAATTGAATTCAGATTTCACATTGCAGATGTTTATCGCGACTGGAGAAATACCCCAAAAGATTTGCTGCTCTTATTGCTGCAAAATAGGGTTATATAAAGTATGCAACGATATATTTTAAGATTTCTTCTTTTTTCAAAGAGTATGAATGATCAGATACCAGAGATTAAATATAGATTAAATTAACAATGGTCTAAAATTTGATTATGTTCAAAGAAACATAATCAAATTTAAGTCCTAAGAAAACATTTGTTTTCTTGGGACTGAATACACGCATCTGCTGCCTGTCTTCTAACGTCAAGGACTAATATCAGGCACTTGTGGTTCTGCAGATTTGTTTTATTTGTTCTGAGGCCAAATTACATCCTTATCGCATCTGCTGTGTGTTTGTCTTGTTTATATCACGACTCAGTCTTGGGTGAGGCCTCTCAAATGTGTGTGTGCCTGCTGGTCTGCATGTAAGTGTGAGCGCAAGCATGTTAACTTGCCAGTCTGTGGGCGTGTGTGTGTGTGTGTCTGTGTGTGTGCAGCCAAGCCTAAAAGCATTTAAGCAGGAATGGGAGAGGGTCTGGAATCCTGGGATGACATCATTATCCATGATGTCATTTCTGCAGGGTGACTTTGGCACATGCGATCGCTTGGGTGAGGTCACACGTTCACTTTTTACTCCCAGTAATTGACAATGAAACAGCGGATCACCGCCGTAGATTGAGCCACGTCAAATTTAGCCACAAATTAGTCAAAAATAACAGAGTAGAAATGTGTTACTAATCTGTTTTTTTTTTAAAATGGTGCCACAGAATTCTTTTGTCCAATCCAGCACGTCAATGCTGAGCTTCCAAGCAAATTTAAATGAAATGCCTTATGAAGCTGGACAGAGATCTGAATTTGATATTTGTACTGACTACACTGTAATGTAATGTGAGAATTTAATATGTGCTTCTTGGCAGCAGCTTGTGTTGATTGTTACACTGCTCTTGTCATGAACGAGCGAGATTTTCACCCACATTTTCACATTTATAAGCTGCAGACTGAACAAAAAATTCATTGGATTTTTTTTTAAATGTATTTGTCATCTAAGCAAAAGAAGGCTTTAAAAACTCATCTCCAAATCAAGTGATGGGGAAAAAAAAGTTTCACTATTAGCATTAAATATCTGCTAAATGTTGTTTTAGTCATAATGCAAGGATAAAGTTTTCAGTTTACTCCTGTTTCTGGTTTAAAAAATATTTTTAGTTATTTCATGATTTTTACATCAATTCTTCAACTTATAAGATAATGTAATAAATATGTTATTACAGTTGAATTACAGCTAAAAAGAACAAAATGTAATTAACTCTATTTAATGAGTATAAAAGGACATTTTCCTGAAAAAAGAGCCCAGCGTTCTCAACTACAGACATTAGATTACTTACTAGATTGGTAATAGTCATCAGTGAGAGTAATCTATTGATATTTTTGCTCTGTTTCTAAGAAAGTTTGGAATTAAGGAAAAAAAACCCAACAACCCATAAGTTAGAGTTTTGATCTACAGGAAGCTGTGAGACATAAAGTTACTACATGAAGTTGAGTAATAATATGTTTTTTAGAATGGAAGATGCCTTGATGGAGTATCTATTGTTTTCTTAATATGTCAGTTCACAAAATAAGACATAGTCTTCTCCCTCTTCTTTTTATAATTGAAGATTTCAGTCAGTCAGAAGTTTATATACAAACATTATTACACAGAATATAAAATATAGTGTGGCCTTTCAAGACATAAATTGAAGTCCCCCTTTTCAGAGCATGCTCACAATACACCACACAACTTCAATTTCAACAAAAATCTGTTTGAATTTGTCATGGATTTTGTGAAATTCACACTAGGTGACTTAACAAGGGCTCAAATATATGGACACACACACACCCAGTAACGTGATGCTAGGAATCAACCATGGTTTTATCAAGGACTAACAATCTCTTCACGTAGTTCTGCGCTGAGCCTTGCTTCTATCTTTAAATTTTCAATAAGTTGAATAAACGTCTGCAGGACGAGATGAAGCAACGATTGACTCATTTGGCTAAAAGAGTCTTTCCAGTAGTTAACGTGAGTTTTCCTTGCACATCGATGCAAGATAAGGTGTTTAATCCTCCACACATGAAGGGTGTCATCTGGTGGTAACTTGGCATGATCATCCAGGGAAGTTCCTCACTGTGATAATCGAAAAGAAAAGGCAAACACTTAGCACCCTGCAGCCATGTGTAAGACATTGTGATGTTTGCTCAGACCACAAGAGAGTATATTTGGAAATAGCCTCAACCTGCGCTCATTCTAACAGACCAAGGTTACTCATCTGGTGAGTGCTTTTTGTATTGTCTGAGGCAGAATGTGTCAATGGAAAATGATTCAGATTCACACATAGTTCCTTGACTCACATGTTTTAGAAATAAAGAGTACCTATGGGTCATTTTTGGCAAGAATTTTCCCAAGCACATTATTTAGCCTACATCCGTCAATTTATCAAAGCGTGAACACACACACGCACACACACACGCAAACGCGTACACAGGCACACATGGATGGCTCGAGGCGGGCCATCCATTCTCATTAAGATAGTTGCAGTGGGCTGACGGTAAACTGAGAGTGCGCCAAAGTCATAAACCTACACACCCTTCCCCGCCATTACCTCATGATTATGATATCACACCCGTGTCTCATAGTGATGACATCACACCCCCCCAAATTCACTGTCTGGCTTTTTCTACATGCCAAGACCATCATCTCTGAAAAGCCAAGGACAAAATGAAGACTGAGAGGCCGAGTTTGGTCCGAAGAGTAATAGCTAAGGAACGAAGGCGTCTGGTTTCACTATCGTTGTCCTGTTCACACTAGATGATAATGGTCTGGACAAAAAAAGCACTTACTGTATAGGAAAATTTCTGACGTCATGTAATTATTTGGATTTTTTGACCATGATTCACAAAGAGCATCTATTCTCTTTTATGGCAGCATTTGCTGACGTTCAACATTTCATGAAAAGGCGGATCAATCGCGGGTAAAATATCATTCTGTTTATTGACTCGTGTGGCTCAAAAATGACGTCATTCTGAACCAGCCTCACCAGTTTCATGGAAAATGACAGTTTTGACATAAAAATGTAGATTCATCAGGGGAACAATTTCACTAAAAGTCTGACTGGTAATTTTATGAAGCAGCAGGGGTAAATCCATCTTCTGAGGGCTACACGCCCGCATCCCAGCCATCCAGCGC